>JAOXYB010019183.1:0-34617 GCA_028565635.1 Phoronis ovalis | reverse complement strand
ACTTGTATAAATAAGCTCAGTTTAGTTCTATATATAAAGAAACGGATGTTTTTTGCAGACATGTTTTTCTATAGGTTGAAAAGTCCATTATTAAACACATCATTGAATTATTTATCTGTGTTAAACAAGTATTTAAATGGTTTATCCATTCATTAATTATGTCTTTTCCAAGTGGATACATCGCCACAAAATGTAATAGTGCCTGCTATAATGTCGAATCTCTAAATGTTCAACTCTGAAACACCTAGTGGACAGTCTTGTAATTATGACATGGTTGATAAAATCTTTTAAGAAAAAAGTTGATCATTTGTTGTAATAAAATGATTTATTATATTGAAGGTATAAACTACCAATTTTGTCTGGAATATTCGCAAATACTCAAATGTTTTGATTTACAAAATACATGGGTTTCTCAAAATTATGAGCATGTTACTGTGTCACCCAATAAGCAAAGTTAGTGTATTGAGTTTTACCCACGTATACCCATAAAGGGTAAAATTCGAATCATCTCAGTCACTCAGTATTTGCCTGTGTGTAATCTGTCAGTGTCGATTTTTAACCATGTATACCCCTAATACTCTAAGTAGGTGGATTTATTTGCGAGGTTTTTTAACTTTTGACTTAACATTACACATTCTTCTCTTTCTACTTTGATCACACCATGTCTTTGGTTCACTTGCCGGAATTGTACCATCTACATGAAACCTAACACAACACTGAAGAACAAAGTCACAAATTTTAGTCATGGAATCTTCCTCACTGTTGCCTTTAGATTTTAAACTGTGATCACAATCTTTAAGCCAGTGAACTGTTACATTGCATTTCATTTCTTTAACTGTTTGATCCAACAAAGTCTTTTGGCATAGTCCATCAGCAGTTCCGCTAATTAATAAAACAGGCTTATCCAATATTTTAAGTGGTTCATCACGAAGATTCGATAAGTCGTCTTTTGTATGTAAAGGATATGATAGACACAAAACACCAAGAATGTGCTCATAAAACTCTGTGTCTGTCAATGAATTCACCAGTCCTACTGCAGCTCGAGATCCCATTGATCGACCTGGAAGATAATACATTTATGATGATTTAACTAGTATCCTTTCTATTAAATTTTTATATTAGCTTAACCAATCCTAGGTTTTCCTCTTTTTTAAAGAAATCTTAATACAGACTGTACTGCTTTTCACTACATAATTATATTGTGTCTCACTTAGCTAGTTAAAATGGAAAATATATGGCTTTCAAAAAAATTTAAGCAGTGTCTCAGTCCAGAGTGGCTTTTATGTTTTTGGGGTTTAAAACTTTCATGGGTATTATCTGGTGAGTAAATAATATCCACTGAAACATCTTCCATAAAAAATTATAAATAATATAAATAACACTGTAAAAATTCACAACATACCTCCTACAAAACACTTTGACACAGGACTTTGTGTCTGATTCAAGAGATATTTCTGAAATTGAAAAAAATACAAATCCACATTTTATTTTTGTCTCTGCTTTCGTGTATGCATACTTTATTTTTGAAAGTTGGTTAAAACATAACACAGCCAAAAAATAATGTGGGAAAATGATTGCTATACAGTACAAATATATTATAAATTTGTCTTAATCCAATATGATCCAAGGCTTAAATTAATGTTAATTTTCAAATGTATACAGGTTACTCTCCTGTTACTTCTGGCAAATGCAAATACCATTATAAGTTTTCCCTTGCCAAGAACATTCTCTTGAGAGTAGCTCCCTTAGAGTACTTATACAGAAATTCAAAGAATACCTCCTTGAATAACAATATAAATGCAATTAAGCTCATTCACAATGACAGTTTGTCCACTTTGACTTAAAAATATTTCTGCTTGTGGAACCTGAGTGCAGTTTTGATTGGACAAAAGCCCTCTCTGTTGGCAGCATAAAAATATATTAGAGGCAAGTGTTTATATTTTTTCAATGTGCCTAAATTCAAAAATTATGTTTAACTTTAAGTATTATTTATATTTATATTTGCTTTAAAAATTATTGAATAAATTCATATTTTGAACTAACAAATTGATTTGAAATCCCAGAACAGAAGCTGCTATTGGGATTATTATGATAACTAGTCAAATTTATTTCTGATCCTTTATCCAAATTACTTTTTTTTAAATTTTTATTGTATTTTAGATCATGAATGGGCAAATGCTAGTAGCTGACTGATGATGATGATGATTGTCTTTACTATTATTGTGCTGTACATCTAACCATCCCCCAATTATTGCCTTATTACATAAATCTTGAGGCCATGAAGAGGCAGGCGAGATGTGGATTCAAGATTGAAAACAACACATGGTTTAGGAATATAATTTTAAGGAGTCTGTAATAAAGAGTTATTTAATACTTTTAGCATTGCTAGAATAATTTCTTGAATAAACTATAAAGCTATCAAAAATTGGGTGTCATTGTTTTGAAGAATATCTTTTATGTTGTGAACCTCTCAACCCACTACGATAATTAGTCTCAAAATTTACACTACAAAACAGCTCGATAGCTACGGAAATGTAGTTCTGCTCTGCATGCTGAGAACTTACAAACACTGAACCATACACCTTGATCCTATAACTTAGATTTAACCCTTTACAAGTAAAACGCAAGCATGTAAAACCATGACGTGTCAGGAAGTTGTCTAAAGTCACAAGCTGTTGAAAATCTTTATCGCCTCCAGCACCATGCGTGAGAATGACACCGCAGCCATTACTGTGCCTTGGTATGGTAAAGGATGCAGAAATGAGTTTCTCACCATATGGTATACAGATATCCATCTACAAAATTTCAGTAGTTTTATTACGTTTTTAAAAATCATTAAATCTTGATTTCTGCTACTAAGATGTGTATGGTAAAAATCAATGCATTTTCAAGGGGGATAAAGGCCTGTGGGTTAGTAACTCCAGAATTCCAGGAAGAAATAAAACCATACCTCCCACAATCCCAGGCAATAAAATTGTTCTATATTATCCCGAATCGTCAGGAAATTAAAATGTTCATCCGAAATCCCAATAATTAAATTGCAAAGTCATGTCTCCCAATAATTATTTATTGCAACCCCTTACATGTGCCAAGATTCAATTGAAGATTCCGATAAATTGTTCAATTCCGAATTCCCTAGTAAACCCCCATTGGCCTCCTCAGTACTGATAATTGTAGTTTGCTTGAGACGAGACAGCTAATACATTTTATATAACTTCTTCTACCCTCTATAAGTATATGATACTACATTAACTGATAATCGAAAGGCGTATCTATACTGAGTTGTAGTGAATTCTACTAGAAGTGAATAACTTATATAAGAAACACATCGTTACACTGACTGGGTAGTGCAAAAAGATCCGGGGAAAACGATTCAGTTTGAATTGATTTATTCAACGCAAATTTTCCGGGCACAAGTTTACATATTTGATAAATAAATAAATACAACATTGGAAAGAACACCCGAGAACAAACACAAATTAAGAATGAAATGCTATCACTTCAAGATCCTTCAACTATTCTCTGATTCAGAACCACTGGATCTTCGTGGACTAACTTCAAATTTAATCGTTTTAATACCCACAACGTTTCGGTTAGGATACAGTTAATGTTAAAAGCTACTGCATCTAACTTCAAAGCAGAAATTGAATTTTCTCCATACCTTCAGATGGTTAAGAGCCAATGAAGAGCCCGTGTTCAGAGTCTATTAATTTTTTTATTTGTATTTCGCGGTTTTTCTTAGTCATATGACTAAATCATGTGACAAGCGATTCACATGGTTGTTCTTACGATCTGCGAAATAGTTCAAAAAAAGAGTGCATTTTTCTTGTTATCTTATTACTTCATGTTAGATTAAGTTAAATTGCATATTCTTATAAGACTTTTATATTCTTAAAAATGCATGTTGATTATTAAAACGTAGACTTATAGAATATTCAACTTCATGGAAGTAGTAATTTTATTCTCCACTATTTTAAATAAGTAGAGCTAGTATTCTTTAGTCACACGGTCAACAAACAAGGAAGTTGGAAAAATGCAGATCGTTGTAATTTTGCTCTTGGTGGCTTTAGCTAATTGCAAAACGTTCGAAAATTTGGTTATAGATACAATTGAAGAAACAAGACAAGAAGAAGGAAAACACTGGGCTTTATTGGTTGCTGGATCTTACGGGTACTATAACTATCGCCACCAGGTAAGTAGTCACGAAATCGGGACTTGTACTTGTAGACTTATAAAAGGAAATTAATTGCAAGACCATCTTTACACTTTCTTATGAATTATCATGTCGTGCATTTGGGACAATTCTTATATTAAAAACGAAAACTGCAAAATGACTTAAGAGTAGTAATTTATAGTTCGAAGTTTAGTTTAAAAGAGGGGTTTGCAGGTGTATACTTGGCTCCGGGCCGACTTGGCTTTGTCCGGGGCTTTAAATTAATTTGTTAATGAATTTTAATTAAATTCTATGATAATTAAAACACTATGCAATCTAAAGTTAACATTTGCGTCATGTAAAGCACAGCATATTATTGTAATGTTGTAGGCCGATGTTTGTCACGCATTTCAAGTATTAAAAAGACATGGAATCCCGGAGGAAAATATCGTGGTCATGATGTATGATGACATTGCAAATAGTCCATCGTAAGTGTCGTAAAGATTCAGTATTTTTTTTGTATAGTGACCTAGCTGTGTGTGACAGTTCACTAAAAAATAACAAACACTAGATTTTTTAAATACGCACAGACAGTCCCCTGGCGACTGTATTTTAATTAGTCTTTAAATAATATTTTCATGCAAAGAAAGGAAAATAAACTGAAAAAAATAAATAAAGTAGAATTTATGTAAGACTTGTATGATTATTTGAATGACATGTACAAGTTGTTTCCTTGAAAAGTTATTGTGCATTTCATTCCTGGTATTAACAATGTCATTTGTAACAAAAAAATTCTTGTTTATCCAAATAATAAGTATTTAATATATTCATTACAGAAACCCCACTAAGGGCATTATAATTAATCATCCAGAAGGCTCTGATGTGTACCAAGGTGTACCTAAAGATTATACCAAAAAGGTAAGGAAATTTTGGCTTTCGTCTCAAGTCTCACAAGATTTACTCAGAGATACAATGTATTACTTCATTATCTGGGATTTACAACCTGGACATTTGATATGCAAAAAATAAAGGACTTGCCACTTATATAATCAGCCTGGAGTATTTCTAAACAACTAAAAGGAACTTTAATAGCACACTCACTTAGAATGCTCACCATGTAAACATTTGGATTGAAATTCTGAAACAGAAACTGCAAGTATTTACCATGTAAATTTGGATCAAAACTCAGAAACGGAAACTGCAGCTATGGTTATGATAAACAGTAAAAACCTTTGTTATATCTTTGTATGTTTCTGTTAGTATATCGAAATAAGAACTTGCCTTAGTTTTGTTCGGTAGGACTTAAACTGATATAGCACATGAAATTGTTTCATTTCTCACCCTTATTGACTAAAGAGTGCAATTCTAGTTTTTACCAGTTCATCCGGGATCACCCTTTCTTATCAAAGACCTTGGACAATATGCTGCATGTAAACATGAACACACCTGTAGTTGCTCTTTGACATGTGATAACCTATTTTCTTTAAACTTTGCCTCCACTGGCATGAAATTAAACATTCATGTAGCGGTATTTAATTTAGCTATATTTCTGAATAGTGCGTAGTCACTTGTATTTAGAAACAAATTTAATATAATTTTAATATTTTGCAAAATCAAGCAATAGTAGTGCCCAACTTTTTTGCCAATTTTCAATTTAGTAAATTGCTAGCAGATGTCTCTACAATTTTCAAGTTTAATTCTTCTGTAAATGTATCTTATAATTTTAGATTACTTCAGAATTATCACAGATAAAGTGAAGTGTCATTTGTAAAATTTACTGACAAGTGTTATAACTGTTCAGATTAATGAGAGTGCTGTTAACAATGCAATGTACCTGTTGTAAAATCTGAAGTACATGTAGCTGCAAAATGTTAATTATCTAAATATAGCTATAATCCCTTATCCATGTAAAAAATCAATGACGCCTCTACAAAGAAGTGTCTGATAACTATTAACTTTAAAGTAATCTTATTGTTCAATAAATGCTTGTTAACTTTGTTTATTTTAGGATGTAAATCCGAAAAACTTCTTGAACATTCTGCAAGGGAATGAAGAAGCTATGCAAGGCATTGGCAGTGGAAAGGTTATTAAAAGGTACAACATATTAAAATATAGCAGATTATGAAAAATGATTTAAAATATCTGCTATATACTAAGGTCTTTAATAGAACAGTTGGTGTTGTAAAACATTGTTCTGGTCAAATGAGCGGTCTTCCTGAATTTCTTCTAGCCTATATTGTAGGTGATGCAGTATACTCCAGGAAAATTGTTTTTCTATCTTGTGACCTTCAAGTGCATTTGCTATAGAAATTAAAGTTGTCACATGATTTAATCTGTTTGCTTTTATCTAAGTGACATCAGACTCACATGACCATGTGTTTCAGGTGGAAACTGAAATGCACATGTTTTAGATCTTAGTTTCTGTCACATCTGCACACAGCCTTTTCACTGTCTTTGTATTTTACATCTTTTTATCAAAACAAAGTATAAAAAAGTCAATTTTATATATTTTAAATTTAATAGCTGAAAATGATTTATTTATATATTCTGTTGGTATAAATGCAAAATAAGAGTAAAATTTTCAACTAACAACTTAAATATGTTAACCTTTGATATAATTTTTTTGTATAGCCAGTAGACCAGGTAGATTTTCAGCACATTTCAAAAGTTTCTACATCCCCTATTTCCAAGAATTTGCTATTGTTTTAAATTTTGTAACTCTTGTTTTTAGTGTTTGACGCAAAGTTTTATGGTGTTTACTAGTTTGTCTACAGGATAAAGAAGGACTAAATATATGAGGATTTAATATGTAGTTGAAAATTTTGACAATTTTACTCTAATTTATTAAATTTAATTAATTAATTATTATTAGTCATGAAAATTGAATTATAAAACTTGGAATATTGGAGGACTCTGAATGGTATAAACTAATTGGATTTGATTATAACTTCCTGTAAGTGACACAGGTGAAAAACTTGTTATTTGTGATCAGTTTTGGCACTTCGAGTGGAAAAGCTTCAGTAAAAAAAACATGCATATTTTCCGTGAAAATACCTTTTTTTTTTGCAGTGGCCCTAATGATCATGTTTTTGTGAATTTTGTTGATCATGGAGGACCTAATATAGTGGCTTTTCCACATGAAATGGTATGTACAATATATAAATAGACACATGTCAACCATCAGTGTGCTCCACCAATTGTTACCATTAGACTCGGCTTGTTTCCTCCCTTGATTTACATTTTGTTCCCTCTGTCAACTTTCATCACCAGTACATTTAAAAAACATATTCCCGCTATTTCTTGCCACAATAACAGAATGTTTACATGCAGGCAGATTCCTTGACTCATTTGAAATAACATGTGGAGAAACTAGATATTGTTATCATTTAGTTGTTGTGCTCAAGTAAATCAGCTACACCAAGCTTTTAAAAAATGAAAGAATGGAACTGTTTATAGTAAAATAAGAATCGACATACTTTAAAGTTATTGTGCAGTAAACTGTGTGTCAAATACTTGCTGAGGCCAATAGTCTCCAATACAAAGTAGTTATTTTTTAATAATATATCATACACTTTAACACAAATGTCTTGTGAATTGTCATACCAGTACCATTTTAGTTTTGAAATTCTCTTATTATAGGATTATATTTAATACAGAATCCTTACCAATTAAAAGGTATTTCTGATTTTTATCATATGATACTAAAAATAGAATATATTATTATTAGCTCCATGCCAAAAAGTGGAATGATGCTATTAAACAGATGCACGAAGATAATAAATATAAACAGGTAAAAAAATTACATTATTATCTGTTTCAAAGGCATTGTGACAGGCACAAACTAATCGTTGCATTTATTAAACTTGTTTCAGAAACATTTTATAAAACGCATCCCAACCTAGGATTCTTTGAGCAAGATATCCATTAGTCAGAGATGTGTCTATTAAGCCTGTTTGCGTCTTTAGTGGTAAAAACACTAGAACTTTCTGTCCTTTCACCGCTGAATTTTGTGCGTTGGATGTTTATAACAGGTTATTGCTTTCATGGCTGTAGTCAACATGCTATTATTTGCATTGTAGATGGTGATATATCTCGAGGCTTGCGAATCTGGATCCATGTTTAACAAACTGCTGCCAAAAGACATAAATGGTAAGAAAATCATTTAGTGTGCTACTTGAGACCTATTACTTTAGTATATGAATATAACATTCACTTAGTTGATTGCCTTCTGCTTTATTTTAGTCTTTGCTACTACTGCATCAAGTCCTACCCAGTCATCGTATGCTTGTTATTATGACAAGAAGAGACACACGTATCTTGGGGATGTATACAGTGTTAAGTGGATGGAAGATTCTGACAAGGTAATTTACTAATTATTAAAAGAATAAAGTGAAAAATTTTGTCACTGGAATCCACTTGAAATATGTTTGTGATGAGACCATTCCTAATTACATTTGTAAGACTCATTCCAAGTGGAAAATCGTAGCAAAATGTGTGATACGTTTGCCACCTCAGCATTCACAGCATAGAAAAGAAACATTCGGATTTCCTTCAAGAAATCACAACATTTATAGCAAAATATCTTATCATATTTTTCAAAATAAACATCCTTCCCTTAATAAAGACCCCAAAATGCTGACAATTTAAATAAATGTTCACTCTGTATTAAACGCCCTGGGATGATATTTAGAGAATGACACAAAAAAGTTGATTAGCTCTTTTTGATTTTAAAAATTGTAATATATATAACATTTTTTAAAACAGATGATCAATGATTTCACTCCAAAAGAATTAAACACTGCAGAGAAATTCGTAAATTTAATAATTATTTGCTCTTAACAAACACTCCCTAATAAATACCCACTCAGAAGTTCCAAAAATGAAATAAACACCCACTTGCCCATTAAACGCCCCCCAAGCAAACACTCGCCCCAGAAGCTTGAAAATGAATAAACTCCTTGGGCTTCTAATTGGAAAATATGTTATTTCATATATTGACAGGAATGCAGCCATGATTAGATTTAGACACTATGATTAGTTTCTGATTCATAAAATTCAAGTTATCCTTTTCTTCCATTATTGTAAATCTTAATCTTTCTAAATTATTAACACTGGTGTTAAACAGTATGTATAAGTTTTATATCTTGGAATCATGCAGTCAAAACTGCTCTTAAAAACTTTGAATGTGTATGCTTTTCAGGAAGACCTATCTCAAGAGACATTACAGAAACAGTACAAAATAGTGAAGAAAGAAACCAACACAAGCATTGTTGAAGAATATGGAGATAAGGTAATTACAGTCTCTGGTTGTGTCAATCAGGGGTTAGTATGAATCATATGGAATTCCATTGATTCTGTCCAAGTCAGTGTGATTTGTTATGGTAGAGGTGAATGAAAGATCTATATGATTATTACAGTCTTTCGTTGTTTCAATCCGAGGGGTTAGTATGAATCATATGGAATTCTATTGATTCTGTCCAATTCAGTGGGATTTGTTATGGTAGAGGTGCATGAAAGATCTATATGATAGGGATAGTATAACTATAGAGATTTTTTGGCTCAAAGAAGGTCTACCTGTCTAATCATGGTTAATACCCTAACAATGTACTTGGCATACCATGGAATCCGTTCTGTGGGTTGACCATACTTCTTTCTATGAGCAGTCATGTCCTAGCTGGATTATTATTATTATAAAATGTCTGCAAATAAGTTTCAATTAAATTATAATTACGATTGTATCAAATGGCTTGTATCAATTTGTTTTCTCTATAACTCGCCCTCTGAACGCTGTATTCCATATAATTTACTTTCACACAGCAATAGAAATATAGTTTTGAAGCATTTTTTGTCATATATTAATGACAATCATACACTATGCCTGCTTCATATGTTGCAATTTATTTACAGAGCATTGCTGACGAAATGGTTGCAGAATTTCAAGGAGACCCGAGTTTTCTAGAAGCTAACTCTATTCCAAAAATTATTTATCCTGATGTACCGGTTAGTTGCATAACTGTGCTTATTGTGATGACAGAATTAATTATAGAATAGATACTTCAGTGGAACAGTCTTAGGGTCCTTTATTCTTGTCAAAACTTGCTTGTTGCATAAAAAATTATAATATTTTTGTACAAGAAATATATGTTCAGTTTTAGTAAATGTTCATCTATGCTATAAATTAAGTCTATTTCAGTTAAAAATCCATCAGCACTTTTAGGGGTATTTTGCCATTTGTGCATTTTCAGTAAATTTAATCCTGATAAAGTTGTCAGGATTTTCATGTTTATCAGCAGCTTCATTATTACCGTCATAAGTGAGGATTTTAAAAAGAATTAAATTATTCCAATATTAATTTGCAGCATACTTAAATATAAACTTCTGTTTTAGCTGGATGCAGTTTCATCTCATGATGTCCCACTCGCCATTTTACACCATCGACTTGCTGATGCTCAATCTGAACAAGAAGAAGAAGAAGTTCTTCAGGAAATTAGAAAAGTGTCGGATGAGCATTCTGCCATTGAGCAAAAGGTCAAGGATATCGTTACAACAACTGTAAACCATAACCATAATGCTGTGTCTCGTATCCTTGGTTACCGTACAGAACTGAATGCATTTGACTGTTATCAACCAGTGGTAGACTTCTTCGACCAAAGATGCTTTAATGTTGCGGAGGTTTGTATATTTGACGTCTGGTTTTGTATCATGTTGGTCATTGTGTCAAAAAAGATTAGTCTGTACCCACTATTTAAGGTACCATTCTTATCCAAAAAAACAGTTTACAATAGTTTATTAAGTCTGAGCATAATTTTAGAGGTAACTGCTGGCTGTAATTAGATGAAATTTGTAGCTGGAACTCTGTAATTATGCGTGAAGCATTCTGAGACTCTATGGAAGAGTCGTCAACTTACTCAGCATAACATTTACCCATATCAGTAATATTTTGTTGAATATGTTGATACGAACTCAGTTAAACCATTTAACAATGATGTATCCTACCAAATCCGTATGCAAAAATTATGGTGGCCCTGAGCATTCCTGGAGTGTAAACCAAATTGACAACTTGACAAGTACACGCTAATTTAGTATAAAACAGCCTGCTATCGAATTGTAGAAACAAAGTCGACACACAATGTTTTGATAAAAACTTGTACAGTCAAGTCAACAACTCACCGTTTGCACAGCTGTTGACTTACTGCAATAACTTGACAACCCACCGATTTAATTATAATAGTGTTTTGTCTTGTTGTTTTTACAACGCGATTATAGCTCAGGGGTACCATAACAAACGACTTCATAAAACTTCTAATCGCCTGCATGTGTAAGCCAAAAAATGTGTACAATGTTAGTAGTGCAGCTTGGCATAAGTTGTAAAAATATATAGATCTGTGAAGAAGAAGGACTTATTTTATTTTTTACAGAATGACTATGCAATGCGCCACCTGTACGTGTTTGTTAACCTTTGTGAAGAAAAGTATCCAGTTTCTACTATTATAAGTGCCATGGAAAAAGTCTGCAACTAGTTATGAAAACAAAAACTGACCATTGAGTCTTATGAGCAATTAAGGGCCAGAAACTATTTTCATACACCTTCTCCCATAATTTACATTAAGTGACCAATAATGTGTACATCATTTATTCTCCTTCCTGCTTTTTATAAATGTAATTAATATACATTGTTTAAAATTGTTATGTTTTTTTTGAAATTTATAAATGCACCACCATGATGTAGCTTTCACTACGATTTAATTTTATGACTATATGTGTTAATGTGCAATAGTATGGGTTAACTTTCCCATTTATTTAGTTGACTTATTTAGCTTCAATTGGATTTTTACAGTTAAGCATTTAATTTGTATTCTAGATCTGCATATTTTAAATATTGTGTGAACAAACTACCAAACTATACAGCAGGGCTAGTATGCAATAAGACCACTGCAGTTTAGGTAAGAAGTATGGTTAATTTTAGAAGTTTTTGTTTTGTTTTACCTGAAGTCTTAAAACATTAGACCTCATGTGCTCTCAGCTCTTTTGTCAGGTGTTCAAATGTTGGTGATCCGCAATAAGACGGAAGCACCCAACGAGCTGAGGATAATTTTTATGACTTTATATAGCAAACCAGCATATTTTTTTACATGTTGGATGCTTAGATAAACCATTTGGTAATGTAGCTTGGAAGGCCATCTCTGTTCCCCACTTATCAGCAAGCTGATTTTTTTTAATTCACCAGCCAGCTAAAAATGCAGGGGAACTCTATCTGCCAGCTGAAATTTTCAAAAAAAATATGTTGTTTCATGGGTTTCGTGCTTAAATAAATCATTTAGTGGTTTTGTTGTGAGGAATTAGGTCTGTTCCCCATTACCAGCTGGATGAACTGTTTAAGGGTTTGCCAGCCAGCCAGACTCGTCTGGGGAACAGACTCGATGGGTGCTTCCGATAAGAGTGAGAACCTAGTTGTGTTCAATAGAATATACATAACCTCAGGATGCCTCATGCAAATAAGCAAAAAGCATTGTAATGCTGCCTTTCTGTTAATGTTTTGCCTTGTGCAAATGTACTACAACTGTGATGCATTTGAGTGTCTGTCCAGTGCCGTGTCTATATTGTTTGTTGTTGTTTGATGTATGACATTTATTTTGTATTATTATCTAGGAAATACTACTTAATCAAGAAAATTAAATAATGTGTTGCTTAAAATTATTGCTTGTTTAATTTTGTCTGAAAGATTTGCTGAATATTCCTTTCTGACATTGTTTGTTATCAGATTCAAGCAAAATTGAACCAACAGAACCAAGCGTTATAATAATCCTGTTCATTACAGTAACTGTTATTCGAAAGCGGGTGAATCATGGAACAAATTGAAAGGAAACAATTTACGAACACCATTAAGTTTTTATCAGTTTTTATACAAAACTGTTTAGATTCTATAAGGTTAGGATTTTCTTGTAAATTCCAACCAGGCGGTCTTCATTCTACGCATGGAAGACCATTGTATGATCATGAACAATCGGCTAAAAGGCATGCTGTGTGTCGACATTCGAATATATCGACCAGTTCCATGTGTTTCTCACTGTCACGGTTCTGGAATTCTCAAATTATTTTGAATAATATATCCGCTGTTCCTAGTCACATCTTCAACAACGAAACTTCTTTTGACCTGAAAATGCAGTTTCTGCGAGATGATTTTGCTCTTGGTTACCGTTTTTATGGTTTGTTTGATTATGATTCGTTAGTGGTTATCCTCGAGTGACCAAGAAACATACATGTTTACCACTATAGAAGATTAGCAGCACCAGTCGATATCAAGTGACAGTATTTGTAACCGGGGCCTATATACAACTAGGCAAAAATATTAATATTTTGAGGGGTTATGTTTTGCTGATTTATACCTACACTAACGGTGCATCTACGTAGCAGGTGGATGAATAAATAGTTGCACCATATTTGTGCTACTTCATATATATACACGTACGCTGCTATATATTGTATTTTTTCTGTATCAAAAATTATTTATCGACATCAGAAACGCATTTCATAGAGTGTGTGGAGATTGAGAAATGTTCCGTGTACTCTTCTTGTATATATACAAGTTGTTTGTATATCTTAGTGCACACTAGACTAGAAAATAATTTGTAAAAAAACAGTGTTTTTTCTTCCTTTATTTGCATTGGAACGAAATCTGTCATATGAATAAAAATTAATAATATACACATTGAAATCAAATGAGATATATCCCACATATTGATAAGTATCAAAATTTTATCCCACAATATCCAGTGATTGATAGATAACCCCTACATAAAAAAATAATATGTTGAATACATTATTTATGTATATTAAATAATTAAATATCACATTGGTTTGAATCCCATTTAACATTTATATACTACGATATATAATACCGCAAAATTAATAAACTGAAAATATCCCACTCATCCCAAACTCAGGGATCTCAAAGTACATTAACGTAAGCTTTCATGACTTGCCAAAATATTGCTAAGATGCAACATCATTCTCAGAATTCAATTTGAATTTCTGAATTTCATTACAAAATTCCTAAGCAGCCTCTTGCTGTAGTGATGTATAACTAATGTTTGAACCTGTTGCTAAAGTCCACAGTTGGTCAATTTTCTTCACAAATCTTAAACTCAATAATAACATAGTGTTTTCTACACAGCGTAACATGATGTATCGAGGGGTGCATATCAGTGACTCGCGTATAAGGTGTGAATTACACAATCGCCCGGCATAGACACCTACTAACCTAAGTTTTGATTATGTATTAAACGGAAAAAATATCACCATCCGAAAATTTTCGAGGAATCGCTTCAATGGACTTTCCTCAGGTTCCTGAAACAATCCCACGCAGGCAATGACTTGTACCAGTGGAGCAGAATTGATTACCTACTCCAGGGCCACGCCCATAAGGATATTTGTAGCTATTATGTCCTTCCATCAGGAACTCATAATGCCATCGTTTGTATGATGAGCGAAGCGGCGAAGAAGTCGATGTACACTGGTAACTATACTGACACAAAACTGGAAGCACTACTTCCATAAACAGAACATTTGAATAAAGATTGGCTACTAGCATTCGCTTCAAATTTACGTTGAGCCTGTTTCTTCTTTTTCATATAAATGTGCTTCTTGCGTCGTCTTCTTGTCAGTTTCACACATACGTATATGAGAAAAAATAAATTTAGTAATGCGAGAAGGATAGCTAAAGCCAGGAGCACGATAATGGAAGGATCAGTAACGTCACATTTTGAAGTTGGAGCATCTGTGACCTTAATATTGTTGGAAGCTGAAAAAGAAAATAAAATTGGTTCCTTTTTGGCTATATAATTGATAAATAATTTTATTATGTTCACACGAATATATACGCTCTGTGTTTATGTTTTTTCGGGCTACATATACACATTCACAACAAAACTAGACTTCATGGATTCAAACTAATCAAAGCTTTAGTAAATAACATTTTAGGATTTTAGTTGTAGAGGCATCTACAGAAATGAATATTATACTCACTCCTTGGATCAACAGTAGATGAAACTCCTACTGCAGCAGTAATGTTCATTTCCATGGAGGAGTCTAGTTCTCGTCTGCGACGTGCGCCAGGCTGACAGTGATCCTGCAAATTGGGAAAGTACAATATAAAACAGATCAACATGTAACACTATTTTGAAAAATAAAAAAATCATAAAAAATGTAAGAGTCTATTAGCTTACTATTACTATATCATATTGCACCAACATTCGGTACACCGACTTGTTATATTTGAATGTCTAAATTAATCTTGGACCGTAAACTATGGAATACGAAAGTATTCCTTTCCTATATCGTGGTACATTTTAAATAGAATTGTGCAAATCTTCATCTAATTATTTGGATCGGAAGAAATTACAAAATCATCAATCATCCATTAAAGGTAAATCCTGCGCAATTAAAAAAAAATGTGGAGCGTTGAAAAAATTGAGATGCGAGGAAAGGGGTGTGGTAGGCTTATTAGTTAGAAATAAACTAGCAAACTTTCTTGCTTTCGTATACCTACCGCAGTGCAAACGGGGTCGCTTGCATTTATACAGAAGTTTATGGTACAAACAAATATCACCAGATCATAACTGACGAACTTGAACGCACTAAATGTTGGAGTGTCAGCTTCATACGATAAACCACCCACACCACTGAAGCCTTCAGTAGTTGATAAACGAAATCCATCTCCGCAACTGAAATAATAATAGTAGCAAAATTAACGATGTTCAAAATTCTGTATTTATTAATAGCATGCATTATTATAATGAAGTACCTACGGCCAGGCTTTACATTGCGTAATTATTTATAAAATAGAGTTGCGCATACAATGCTATACCAGTACACATTTTCTAGATCAGAAATAATTTTAATAAATGTTCCAGTACGGATAGATAAAATATTTTAATTTAAATACTTTATTCAGTAAATGTTTAATATGTTTAGATGCTCTTAACAGGGCTAAGCATTTTTGTGAATTAAGATAATAATAAATTTAGATGCTCTGAACAGGGAGATAAGCTTTTTTGTGAAGTAAGATCGCTGAATTACAATAGGATTCAAAAGTGCTGTAAATTGGTATAAGTACACACTTAATTTTTCCCATCCACGTCAGTGGTAGTAAATCTTGTTATAATATGTCGCCTGACGTTCCGATGAAAATTCTTGTCAGTCACAAATCTAGATACAGTAATTATGTCTCTAGCCTAAACTTCATGGCCGTTATCATTTTTCTATAACCGATTGTAGGCCACCTGGTGAGAAAATGACAGAATTGGACCCAGCACTTTGCAGGCTTATCATACACAAAAGAACCCAATCCTTTTTTTGATAAAAAGGGCCTTTTCAAACTCTGTTCTCTTTTATTTTGAGCGAAATTACACGCATTTTAAAATAAAAATGATCACTACGATCACAAAGAAAAATGGAGGAAAAAGAGAAAAAAATGCATGTTACTACAGCACTACATAGGCTTCATATTGGTTAACTTATGTCATATTTTTGATCTAGTGTAGTATCATGTCAGGCATAGGTGAGGTGCAATCAAATGAGCAGAAATATTTGTGATAGACAATAACATAATACGAATAAAATTGCCAGTCTATTTAACTTTCAATTATGGTCCCCTTCCTCATCCTAAGTAGTGATTATGTAATCTACTAAAAGCTAGCTGCGTTCCCCTTTTGTATCATCACATTTAGTATAAACTCTTTCTTCTACTCGATCATTTACGATCATTTGGGGATAATCTATTTTATAACACAAATCACTTTTTCTGTGAAAGAACATCATTTCCAGGAATGCATGTGTCAAAACAATTAAAGTATGAAAAGCAAGAAAAATCAACGTACCCACTGGTTGTTGTGATGGTGCGACTCAGTAACTTTGATGGAGATTCATACGCTGTACACTGAGTGACACGGATTGCCTGAAAATCTAAAAAATGGCAAACAATATGTAGACACGTATGCCTGGTTCTATCAAAGACAATATGTAAATAGAAAGCATAGAAGCTAATAAAATGATTTATGCTATTATAATATTGTCTGATGTTCGAAGAGTTCTGGATATTAGCTTTTGAAATTACATGTACACCTTAACATATGAAATAAAACTCAACGATTTATACGCGTGATTTGTACCAGATACTGATAACTTACATCCTTTTCTGACATTCAACAAAGCTTCAAGTCTGATTGGTTGGCCGACATAGACGTTCGTTACTTCAACATTAGTGTTTCCAACTTTAACCGATAGAGTGATATCGGCATTGAGACTGGAGATAGCGGTAGGTACAACAATGTGAGTGGTAGACAGACTAGAAGCGAAGATATCATATCTTAGTTATATAATCATCACTATTCGTATCATAAATAATTGATATTGCTTGTATAAATTAATTTTACATGCACACTTGCAAAACTGTTGCAATATGGGCGTTTTTTTCAATGACGAAAAATTCGCATATAGATGTAAACTTTGACAAAGAGACCATAGCAAACCGAAATGGCGAAGAGATAAATTAACAAAATTATGCGTCAAATGCGTCTAACAAATGCGCCCAACAGGAAGTTTACGACAATTAATTCTGAATGTATATGCAAATTCTGACACCCGCTTCGGACATGTAGTTTTCATTTGTGACATACTCCATTTGAACTTTTTCGGATGAGATACCTAGGCAACGCGTGAAGGTCTTACCCTCCTAGGAATCAGTGTTTTATATAAACTCGGGTTTTATAAACTTGCATAGATTCTGTGTTCATTATCATTCGTTTGAAAAATATCTTCACCATCAGATTTCAGAAACAAACGTTCGAACTGGTTTAGTGGGAAGGTTTCCCAATGACCAAAGACATCTTATTGTAAAAAAGAGGGATGTTCTTTAGCACTGTTCTCCTCATGGTGAGGTTTCTACGAGATTTAATTTCTTCTTCGTTGTAAGAAGAGCCAACTTCCATTGAGAAAAAATGTCTTTAAAGTACTTTCGGCGCCACCTCTTTAGAATGGCATTCGGTATAGTTGTACAGCAACTCAGGCATATATTTAAATACAATAGATAGATATAAAATAAAATATAAAGAAATGCTTCTACAATAAAGATTGACTCTTACAATTCGACTGTAATTTGATTGGTTACCGTGGCGTCGTCAAGATAATATTCGCATGATACATTATACTGTTTCTGTACTTCACCAGAACCATCTTCGAAAACTACCATGACATAATACGCAACATACGTGTCTTGTATCGACTGTAAAAAGACAGTTTGTTAAAATGAGAACTGTTGATAACTGCTTGGCTAAGTTTAAAATTAAAGAAACCGAAATGATTGTAATAAATTTAAAAGATGTTATTAAAATTATATTTTTGAATATTGAAGGATGTTACAGGTAGAGTTACCAACATGTACGATATATAGCGAAGAGCGATTTACATGAATCCATCCACCAAAAATATTTTGTTTATTAATATAATTCAAAATGCGCAGAAAATTTCTCTTACTGTTATAACTCCACAACTTCCGTCTAACCAGTTAATAATTTCGCTGAAAAGGCTTTGTCCATTTCTGAATTGAAAAGCGCAAACGGGATCACTACTGGTGTACGCACTAGCATAAGTGCCTGTTGTGTCAGTATACGCTAGATCTCCTTGACGGCTTGTAGCATCTCCCTGGCAATCAACAGTCCCTGAGTACAGGAAAAATATTAAAAGTCAACATATTATGGTGTCATAGTCATAAATACTTTATTACTGACTCAAACAGTAAGCAGTAATCATGTGAATGAAATGTTTGGATTGTTGAGTTCAAATCCTACTTTTTTTATTTACAAACTATTTTGTAAGTCAAAAAGAAACTCAATTTAAATATTTTGAACTTATCTATTTTTTTTAATTTTAAAAAATACTTAAACCATTGACACTGACAAATAATATAAATTAAACATTTTAAACTAATTATAATTTTAAAAAATAATTTTAAATGTAAAAAATTTAGAGTCTAAATGGAATTTACATTGGACAGGAATTTAAGAATATTTCGGCAAGTAGTGAGGACGTAGAATGGTCGACATACCAAGTGGGGTGGCGTAAAAACTTTTGTTGTTATATGTTTATATTGTGACGTTGACGAAATATGTCGTACGGATAATTTAAAACCTGGCTTCGTAAATCGAATTCATAGATGGACACTTACCTCATTAATCCTTAATATATGATTATAGAATGGGTCACTTTATTAAATTTAGAGGCAAGATTGGACTTTCTAATAGTGTTTATGTAAAAAATCGAAAAAGCTATAAAATATTGACTACACATTATACGGTATATCTGTATTAGCTGGAAGGTTTATACAATGTATGGCGTCAAGAAAAATCACTGAACCGACATATCCGTGATTTCATTTACTTGAACACAATATAACAACAGCTATTATAAGATAAAGTCCCAGTGACAACTCGCGGTGACAGCAATTTTGCCACAATCTTTAAATACATCATAGTAGTGATGGTGTAAAATCCTATTAAAACGCACTATGAACTTTTTAAACTCGACTAAATTATATAGCGTCTACTAGTTTTTGATAATGAACGTGTTTTCTTTCTATGAAACCAAAACATGTTTAAACAGAGAAGAGTCTTATATTTATATTTAATCAAACATACGCAAAGCTCATTTTTATAATTCATAATTATCTTTTGAATTTACAATTATTTTAAAATGTTTCATTGTTATCCATATTTATGCCTGAAGTATGAAAACTTGAAAATATATTTATTTAAATGTGAAGAATTTGCAAACAGTATGATTAAAAAATAAAATAAAACAAATATACTTATTAACACACATTACAAATAATACACATTGAAAGAAACGTAAAAGAGAAATCACAAAATAAAACTTTAAAAACATGTTTAGTAATGTTCATGATCCATCTAAAATTTACAATTTAAGATCTGTTTTTTAGTTATTAATTTTTAGTTACGAATTTTTAGTTATTAAATGAAAAGATAGACAAACAAAAGCATAGTTATTTTCAAGTATATCTCAAAAAAAATTTCTAAATCTGTAACTTAGTTTTCACCTGTTACCTGTACAGTATTTTAATACTTTCATAATATGTAGACTTTTATCCGTCTATTTTAATATATAAAAGGTTGAAAAGTTTTGATCCTTTGTAACAGTAACTTCTATATTTCCGTATAAAACACAGATGTGACATGTTTTTATATACACATCCCCGCATACATGTCAGGATTATATTGATTCTTTTTTAGTAGTGTTTACTGCAACCTTTACATTGTATATGAATATAATTATATAACTTCTGTTCTTCATGAATACTTACATTGAGCTCGTGAAATCTAAAAAAAGAGACAAAAGTTAAACATATGTTATAACGTCCATCCCTACACGCATCATTTACCTAGCAGCTATGTTACTTTTAAGCTAAAGCCAATTATACTGTAGTATCCTGGAATTATAAACAATATATTAGAATAGCAATACGTAAATGCATGGTTACTTTTGCTGCGCAGTTTCTTGATATACAAGACAAATTATATAATAAATGGTATCGCTGGTAAAACGTATTTTTCATTTTTTAGGAAATGTTTAATGTATTTTTAAGCGTTATTTAGTGGGCGTTGTTTGTCAGAAATAAATACAAAAATTACCTTACCTGGAGAAAGCTAATAACTAATCCAATTAGTACTATATTCGAGAGAACTGTAAATATCAAAAAAATATCAGTAAATCTAAAGAATAAAAGTTATTAATCGCAGAACTAACAAACAACCACCTGCTTATTGTAAAACTGCATCGTAGTCTTTGACTATACTTTCCAAAATTATGGCGTGAATTTGATGATTGTTGCGGATCGCTTCGCTTAAGGAAATACATGTAATTACCTACTTTAAAAATGAATTTTCTAACTTACCATATTTAGTCATTTCCGATCGTCCATTCTGCCGCACGGTAATTCTGTCTTCAACTAAGTATCTGGCCCTACCCGTGTAATTTGACGAGTGGCCAAGGAAACTGTCCTTTACGACAGAATTTGTTATATAAATGTTTCTATTTTAATATCGTTGGGTTGCGTAAGAAAGCTCAGGTTAGAAACTTCCTCTGCGATAATGACACAAATTAATGCGGTTAGAAATGAAGGGCAAATTCCTCAGTAATTATATGCTATGAAAATAAAATTACAGATAGAAATGAGCGTGGCGTTCTATAATTCGTCATATTCAAATATTAAGAGAAATAGTTATGACTACTAAGGAAACAAGCATGACGACATAGCAAGTAGTCAGTCCGGTAGTCAGTCAATGAACTTCTGCCCGATCCCGCACTCTTTTTTACACTCAATGGCTGCTTCTCTTTCATTTTTAAATTTACACTATTATTATATATTCTATAAGAACTGCTCTTTCTATATATTTTGCTAGTAATTTCCAATTGTTTTTCATCATTTATTTACATGATGAAAAACAATTGGAGAACCATCTTAAACGGAGAACCAATATATTCATGACATTAACTGCTAATGACTGCTGAGACTAATATAACTAAAGTTTTTTTGTTGCATAAAGCTGTCTTCCAGCAGAAATTTTACAACTAAAAAAGCTTTACTTTAAGAGCGGATGGAAAATCCGGGAAGCGACATCTGGTGGAATATTTGAGATAAGGGAAAATCCCGGGGGCAAATATATAGGAGCCATGAAAAGAAAACCTCGTTATTGGCCTTGTCTGTCGGTCATACATCAGGCGAATTTTTTTCGCTAGCGGAGGAATGAACCATCAATTGGCTTCAAAACCACGCAGCATTTTTTAAACCGGGCCCTAACCTACTCGGTCAAACACCACCCACACCGACCAAGATATTTTTATTGGACTTTTCTAAGACCTTATACTGCACAACTAAGTTTACTAAACTTTACTTTACACTAAATATACATTCAAAAAGTTAGCTGTATCACATAATTAATCAGAATTTTGTTACAGATAATTTGTTTTTAGCGGGATAATTAGGCACACTTTATCACATCTTAGAGAGAATAACATTAATTATGATAAGAACCAAAAACACCACCAACAAGGACTTAATACTAGAATTGGAGATATTTCTTATAACAAATTGTTAATTATAAATTCTGTTTGAAGCTATCATCTGCTAAAACCACCAGGGGCGCTATTTACTACATCCGGACATTTTACCAAGATGGCGGAAAGCGCAAGAGAAAAAGCGCTGGCAGACTACAGGAAAAAACTGCTTGAACATAAAGAACTTGAGGCCAGACTCAAAGATAGTAAGTTTAGTATGAATAATATATCTATCAACATTCTCTCTAACATAATTTCAATGCGATACAATTTGACTTATTGTTGAAATCTTCGATGAATTGTACCCTCATAAGCCGGTTGTGGTGCTGAATCATGCCGGTATTTCTACTTTTATAAAGTGTAAGTTTTTTTGTAAAGGTAACTAAGTTGATGTTTTTCTATTAGATCTATAAGTTGAGTGAGCCTGTTATATCGACAATTTTATTTGATAAATGAATGTAAGCGCACTGTTTTATACTAAGTTAAATATTCGTCAACAAACTAACTTTTTTTAGTCACTTGAGTCTTGACTTCTATTAGGCCTAGTTGTATTTGTACTAGTTTGAACAAAAGCTTTGTTTCTAATTGCTGTTGTGCTACTATGAAATGAGCATGATATGAAAATTTATGTAGTACAAACGCATGTAATATTGTTTAATAGTGAAAAAATAATCTTCCTGAAAAGGCGAATGTAGCATTTGGTTATACTTTAGATTTTGTTTATTTTAATTCAAGTTTAGTTTTTTAACCTTATATTTTTAATTTCAGTGCGTGAACAGCTTAAAACTTTAACACAAGAGTATGACAAGTCAGAAAACGATTTAAAAGCCTTACAGAGTGTTGGACAAATAGTTGGTGAAGTGCTGAAGCAGTTAACAGAAGATAATTGTAAGTGATGAATGTATTATAATTTATATATTTAATTTCCATTTTTATCACACTACTGTTTCTCCATGCCTTTTGTAGACTTTCAACAACTCAAAGATTTTTAACTATTCTTTTGTGAAAATTTATCTCAAGTACCAAATCATCATTAAGCAATCAAAACTCAAGGTTAGCTTTCCTGATTTCTTTTCTCTTATCATTAATAATTATAAAATAAGCTCAGAAGTTATACATAGTATGCTGTATTAGTAATTAGTGTGTTATTTTGCTTTCAATGTCTCAGCTTAATACTACTACTGGTACTCACCATGAAACAGAAATATTCATAAATTAACCTGCTTTATTCCAGTTATTGTTAAAGCTACAAATGGGCCTCGTTATGTCGTTGGCTGTAGGCGGCAGCTAGACAAGACCAAACTTAAAGCTGGTACAAGAGTGGCTTTAGATATGACAACTTTGACAATTATGAGGTAAGAAAAATATATTTTTTTACCTGATGGACAGATACAGGAATAGTTGAATGGGAATATATAAGAATTATTTTTGGCGAGACTTTTCATCCACTTGATGTATTACAGCTGATATTGCAGAAAAAAGGGACTTATCTATGTCCGCCTTTAAATCCTCACAGTGTTTGCTTGTATAATGTTATGCCATTTTGTTTGCATTCAACACCATTCACTTGAAAAGTAAAGCCATGCTTTTGAGAGTCTTTCAATTTATTTTGTCATGAAAATACAATTTTGCTGACTCAACATACAAATTTATCTGCATTTGACGTACCGTCACCTTTACCAATATCCTCAGTAATGCCTACTGTATTCTTAATCTGAAGCTAAATGGTGTAATTGCTTAATTTATTGGTTGCGGCAGTATGATTTATATTTAGAATTGTGTATTACCAGTCAGATGACTGTTAGCTTGGCATGTTTCTTTGTTTTGTAATTGAGAGATCTGTGTTTGTAGACATCTTCCAAGAGAAGTTGATCCTCTGGTTTACAACATGTCTGCAGAAGACCCTGGAGATATAAGCTATTCTAGTGTTGGCGGTTTAGGTGAACAGATACGAGAGCTCAGAGAGGTTAGTGTAACTAAATATTAAACATCTAATTCAATCTGCCACCTAAAGAACAACAGGTTTATCAACAGTGGCAACACCAAGTGGAAGTGAAAGTATTGAAAGCTTACAGTTTAATTTGAATGTTCATGCTCTATAGTTCTCTACATTTAAATATGCATGAACTATACATAATCATGGAGAGAGAACATTTTAATAGCAATGAAATAACCCTCAGTATGGCAATAATTGAGAATGTAATTATCCTAACATTTGTAGGAAAAAGTGCGTTATTATTTCTGCTGTGTCTTACGTATTTTCAGTAGTAATGGAGATAGACCAATTACTCCTCACTATTTTCTGGTTTGCAGGTTATAGAACTGCCTTTAATGAATCCTGAGTTGTTCCAGCGTGTTGGTATCACTCCTCCTAAGGGTTGCCTTCTATATGGGCCACCTGGTACTGGAAAAACCCTGTTAGCTAGGGCTGTGGCAAGTCAGTTAGATGCTAATTTCTTGAAAGTAAGTTCTAGTAAACTTTGTTAAGTTTCATGTGGGTTATTAAACTAAGCACATATTTGTTATTACTTAGTGTTTTAGATATTTGGGTTGCTATACTTTATGTTAGACTTTATGGTTATTTTCGTATGTCTGCAGGAGAACAAAGCAATGGTGTAGGTACAGATCAAGCATGTACTTTGAAGGCTATTTCATATAATGTGCGACGTAGTAAGCCAAATATGTATACTGAATTTTTCTTTTTGTTAAAGCGGGAACTAAATTGGTTTGCTAACTAGATTTGCCTGTTAAACTAGGAACTTGTCCCAAAAGCACTGTAAGGTAAGAAGTCTGAGCATATCGTCCTCACTGTAGTAATTCATTATTTTATATCTTTGTTGCAGGTTGTTTCCAGTGCTATTGTAGACAAGTATATAGGAGAATCGGCTCGTCTGATCCGAGAAATGTTTGGATTCGCCAGAGATCATCAACCTTGTATTATATTTATGGATGAGATTGATGCTATTGGAGGACGCCGTTTTAGCGAAGGTACATCAGCTGATAGGGAAATACAGAGAACTTTAATGGAGGTAGGTGTAATTGCACAATAATTGTTTTGATAGCTTCATTAAATCTTGACTGTACAATGTCACTCAGCCTTTGGTCTAATGGTGTTTGTATGATAGGGATGGAAAGTTTAATTTTACTTTCTTGCACTGTCCTAGTAAACAAAGAAATTTCACTTTATTTAATGTACTTTGATTTCGTAAATTGCTAGGAAAAAATCTTATTGTTTTTCTTTCAGTTGTTAAACCAGATGGATGGTTTTGACTCGTTAGGTCAAGTTAAAATGATAATGGCAACAAATCGTCCTGATACACTTGATCCTGCTTTACTAAGACCTGGACGTCTTGACAGAAAAATAGGTATGAACCATTATGTAGGAATTTATTTCATGCAATGACCAATTTTGATTTGACAAGTATTTTATGTTGAAGGATATATTCTCAATACTCATTTGCAGTAAGAAAAGATTTAGTGCTTTTAAACAGTTAAAAAAGGATAGAATTTATTAGTTGTAGTCATATTATGCTACAAAATGTCTGAAATCAGGTGCATCAATAATCTATTGCTTCTCTCCATGTTGGCATGGACAGAAACGGTTTTATACAACACTTGATATTCAGGTACACATTCAAGAATTTAGTGAAATTAAGTATGCAACTAGGAACTTATGAACAAGATGCAAATACATTGTAAACATGTCTCTATATGATGCCTACATTACTTTTAATACTTTCAGAAATCCCTCTACCAAATGAACAAGCAAGAATGGATATTTTAAAAATCCACGCTGCTCCTATAGCAAAACATGGTGAAATTGACTGGGAAGCTGTTGTTAAATTATCAGATGACTTTAACGGTGCCGATTTACGTAATGTTTGTACAGAAGCTGGTGAGTTGATAGAAAATGAAATATCTATTAGTTTCGCCTATTATAACCAAGTAAATAGTTCATTTGAAGCAAACGTTCTGCTATTAATATAATTTTAAGTCATTTGAGAAAATTAGTCGTCACTTCTTTCTGTTGCATAAGTTTGTTTTAATAAAGTATAATTTTCCTTGTTATCTTTTTGATTTTTAAAGTTATTATCTGATACTTTTAGGTATGTTTGCTATCCGTGCTGAGAGAGATTATGTAATTGATGAAGACTTTATGAAAGCTGTTAGAAAAGTAGCTGATAACAAAAAGCTGGAATCCAAACTTGACTACAAGCCTGTTTAATCTATAACCTGTTGCTATGCTACGGACTAAAATCATCTGCGTAGTCTTGTGTTAACAAAAGTTGTGTTTTGATCAGCAGTATGCTGCTGCTATTCTTGATGAACACGGAACGCATTAGATCAAGCAACCCTATTCAAATCACTTCTGTGATAGTTTTGAAAAACTTCTACTATATACCTTGTAACATTAGAAGTTATTTGTTTATAAATAAAATATAACATTGTAAATAGTGTTTCTTCATCCTGTCCATAGCTAAATGAAATATCTCAATATATCTTAAAGGTAACAAAAAGCCAAGATGGCTGTTAAGTGCACCTATAATTTCTGTGAGACTTTTAATGTGCTTTACATGGTGCTGAAGCCTCGCTTGTATTTCTCCAGCATGTTTTGTATCCCATTACGTTACTTCAAGCCCAAAAGTGGAACCTATTACCATGATGAGTTGGATCTTATCCCATGTTTAGACTGTGTTCATATAAAAAGTTTGTTAGGCCACTATTAAGCTGCTCTTCATAAACTTTGAAAATGAAGCACAAAGTAAACCTAGTTTTGAATTGAAATTGAATATTTTAGATCACCGACTTTATAAGAGTATCAGGTACTTTTATTCAACACCTGGTCTCCACTTTATATGGCAAACAACAGCATCTTTGATAATCTGTTTGCTTTGAAACAGTAGTTTTAAAGGTAGTCTAAGGTGCCACAACTTGTACTTGAGCAAAGGTGTTCTAGAGAGTGCTTGTGGATGTTTTACATAGATACCTCATTGCACAGAAACACGAAGATAGCTAAGTTAATAGTATCACTAGCAGTTTATTCTGATATGTATGTCCATATATGGAAATATGTAATCGCCTAAAATTCAATAATAACATAAATACAACCTATAACCAACAAATATGTAACAATATACAGGACGGTACATGATTAAAATCACAGGATAACATGAATCTGGGCTGCATGACTTCATCAGCCTTATACCACCTTGAAGAAGCAGTTTGTTGACACTACCAGGAATGCAAACAGCATTACATATTTTTCTCAGCAAACAACATTTGCATTTTATCAGTTTTGATAATTGATATTGTAGTAATAAATTTCCAAATGAGAATGCCCTGATGTTTTGAAAGAGTATTTTATATCACATTTCTACAGTATCGTGGGGAAAGTTGACAAATTCTGATGACCACACATTCATATACTCCATACATTTACATAATTCTATGACTATAGTACAGTTAAAATTACTGTATAAGTGAATGATAAATAATTTATGTATAATCAATGCTCCCCAATACTATGGATTTATAAAAAGGGGCATAAAATAAATATACTTTTTATTCATTAATTTCAAAATTTTCGACTGACATTATTGATAAAAGTTTTGGCATGCATTGGTTATTAATTCGCAAGAAAAGTCTTCCTCTGACAGTATTTCTTTACATTTTATGCTCTCTTTCATTGTCTCGGCCATTCTTCACTCTCGGATATAACTACAAATGAAGCAAACACACAATAAATGTAATAGAATATCAAATTAAGTAAACTTACAATAGCTGCTGAAAAATCATTTATACCATAAGCTATAATGACGACTACACTAACTGTGATTTTACATAGTGCAGATTGATACAGCAAGACGGCGGCAGACTGGAGCTGCCACATATTATCTACAGTTTTTAAAAATCTCTAATTTGTTGTCGCAATCATAAATACAAGATGCATGGAAGTACATACCCCAAGTAGATTTCTAGGAATATAGCCCTCTCTGTCTTTGCGCTTAGCCCACCACCATTCCTTCTCAGTCTCGTCACCTTTACGCAGTACAATCATTTGGTCCCCATTTTTATAACTAATTTCATCAATATTATTGGCTTGGTAGTCAAATACTGCATATACTGCACCATTATTCATTATACCAAGTTTCTCTTGAATACCTGTAATAACACAGTCATACAGTTGTTAAAACCAATCGTAACAATCAGCAGATTACAAAGAATAACTTGACAATTACCTATTGCAATGTTTATAATTTCTCAC
Organism: Phoronis ovalis; assembly: GCA_028565635.1. Lineage (NCBI taxonomy): Eukaryota > Metazoa > Phoronida > Phoronidae > Phoronis > Phoronis ovalis. The sequence continues at coordinate 6,070 of JAOXYB010019183.1, read as the reverse complement.
AGCAATAACTTTATTTACTGTGTAAACATAAGTAAATCGTCAACATAACTGGTCTCACTATAGAACAGACAGACACTGCAAACCTGCCTTTGCAGATTATGGTGGTTTTATTATTTTTTGCCAAATGCATTTCAAGTTTCATGTTCAAGTCTTCCAAAACAAAATCTTACAACAGACAATTCGTTTAAAAATTTCTTTCTTAGCTTTATGCCTTTTTTACAATTTTCTCAAACTGAAATGATATTCACGTGATTTGGCCTTCTTTCAAGTATAATATAACTTTTTTTACTGAAGTAGTTACCAAATGAGGGTAACCTCTTGTATAAATTATAACTACAAACTCAGGTAGTCGAAAGTAGAACAGTATTTAACATGGAGAAGGATTTTTAATTATGAGCTATTAATTACGAGTGTGGTGAAAATTGTCCGAAATACCAGGTTTTATCCTGTAACAATTTTTTCAGTCCTTAAAAATAATGAATAGTAGAAATGCAAAGACCCAATACTCCAGGCAACTTACTGTATAAATATTCTGAACAACCATCATAACCATCTTCATCTTCCTCACATTTCTGAGCTGCGGTCTCATGATCACTTATTGTTGTTGCAAAAATACATGCGCCGTGGTCAACAAGAAGTTTAACCATGGGAAGATTATTGCAGGATGCAGCACAATGAAGAGGGGTCCTGCAAGTAATATATGCTCATTATTAACTAATGTAAAGAATTGTTGAATTTCATATGTATGACAAACATATAGTTTTTCATCTGGTAAAAAATTATATATATTGAAATTGCACAAAAGGGGACATTTCTGAGAAATCTGAAGTAACTGAATGCTTCATTTTCTGGGAGAAGTACTTGCGATATTTGGGGAAAACTGATTGTCACACGAGCAATTAGTCTGAAGTCTCTTACCACCCATCACTATCCGGTGAATTAACATCACAACCAAATTCAACCAAAAATTTGACAATCTCATAATGTCCTGCACAGATTGCATTATGCAATGCAGTAATACCCTCATCATTTGGCTCACTTGGATTTGACACCTGAAATAAATGAAATATATAACTGCATGTTGTGTATATATATTAGACATTATTATTTACATAGCCACACATCAACTTATCAAAAACCTGGAGTGTGACGATATCTAGCTTTAGCACATTATAACGCGTACTGTACACAGTATTGTAAAGTACAGAATATACACATACTTGGAACATAATATTGCAGGTAAAGATTACTTTTGCCAAGTCATAAGCATACAGGTGTTGCATACATTTTTTTTGAAAACTGTATTCTCAAAAATGTCTACCTTCAGTGAAAAAGGTAAAGGGCTTTCTTGTAATTATGCAATGTAACAAGGATCCACCTTTTATGCTGACACTGATACACGCATGTCCAGTGAGCAGCAGCAGGTAAGTTACATACCTGTTCAGCAGTTTTTTTCACCAGCTCCAGCTCTCCTTCCAAAGATGCATCAAGTAATAATGCCAATGGGTCAAAACTAACACGTCGAGATTTACTTTTATTACTCTTTTTATTGCTTTTTCTTAACACCTTTGGAGCGTGTTTCCTTTCTCTTGGTTCTTTTTGAGTATTACTTTCCCGTTTATTTTCTTCAAATAAAACTTTCTTAGCACTGAGAGGCTCCTGTCCGCCATAGTGTTCCTGTACAAATACTCTCATAGGCGATTCATCACCATCTCCCGAGGAATGGCGACGATGCAATGCTTTGGGAGTATGTGCTTTGTAGTGTGCTTTTTCAATTGAGTCCAAAACCTGAGGATACCCAGGAGGCACGGTCCGAACTGGAGAACTTGCCTTTGTTGGTGAACCTGGAATTTCTGATGGTTGCTTAGTAGGTGATGGTATTCGTGGTGGAAGTTTTGGAGTTGGACTACTTGGCTGCTCAGCATTACTATATATTTGTGCCATGTTTTTACGGTATTGATCAACAGTACTAGAACCAAGTTTATTCATATACAAATTTGAAATAGCACTCCTAGATGCATAGCGATAGGTGGGCATTGTTTTTGTTGGAGTAGTGGTGGTGGTTGTCGTATTTCCCATTAGAACAGAAAGTGCTGAATTTACTGAGGTTACAGAAGTATCTAAGCCTTTAACTGGACTATCTCTAGATATAGGACCTTGGACAACAGTCTGTGTACCTGGTTGAACTCCTCTTGGTTCCAATGGAGGTGGCTTAGCAGCCTGTCTACCAGATGGCTCTAAAACAGTTGCATGGTCTGACCGAGGTGGCACAAATCCTCTGTTACTGTTTTCTGACTGGGATGGCATTCTAGGTCTGTTTCCATTTTCTGCATTGGAAGACAATCGAGTTCTAGAATCAACAGCCCTGTTGCTGGCAACATTACTATTATGGCTAGAAACGACACTCTGATGATTCTGTTGATTATTAGACACAGGAAGAGGACTTCTGATGGCATAAATTGGGGACACATCTGGTGGTTGTGTAGACAAGCTAGATGATCGCGATGTATGGGGAGGATAAAGTTGATTAGTGTGTGCTGTGGTATTTATTGGCTTAGTGGGACTTGAGGTTGTTTCTAACCCTGCTGATACTTGGCCTGGTCTTGTTACTTGAGGTCTAGTATCTGGAGTACTATGATTAATGGTTGGTGCAGCTGAGTTTGGGGGATACTGTGACACACTAGAATCACTCACAGCAGGAGAGCTCTGTCCACTACCATCAGTCCGAGCTTCCATGGTGCTTATATCCAAAGTGCGACCATTAAATGCCGTATTCTGTGTACTTCCGTATGGCTTTGGAGTGAAGTTAGCAAAATTCTGTGAAATACCGGTTTTCGGTTTTGCAGGACTGTCTACCACGTTAGCGATAGACTGTGCCTTAGAAGCAGGAACAAAATTTGGAATGTTGTTATTTTGTGAAGCATTCCCTTTGAGTTTTTCATTTGAAGGTACATCATAAATCACCGGTCCATTTTCTACCCCATTTTTACGCATATCCTTTTTATTTATGTTATATGGTGGTAAACTTTGATATTTTGGGTCCTGTTTACTTGGTCCGAAACCTGGATGCATATCATCTTGTGCTTTTGTTTCTTTTGGTGGGTGTTTAATATATGGCTCAACAGCTGCCACATTTGGTGGACGATTTAACGGTTTTCGAGGTGGAATATTCTGATTGGTTACTTGTTGGTCTTGCATCGCTCGCTTTTTCCGTAACCTTTGTTGTAATTCTTCTATTCGATTATCCATTAAAGTTAACTCATTCTGTTTTTGTCCCAGTATTTCGCGCTGGCCATTAATTCGAGTTGTCTGTTCTGTATTGAGTTTGTTTCGCATCTGAAAATAATAATTTTTTTTACTAAGATGCCGAAAAGCTCAGAAATATACAAGTTTATACACCTATAATTAAACTGACTACTTTCAGGTACCTTAAAACAAAATAACTACCACAGGGACAACAATAGCTTTCATTGTACCTAACTTTAAATACTGTTATAAACCATAATCAAGTTGACATGTTCAATGGCTTCATACTCAATGATACAATAAAAAGTGGCCCGAAACGACCAATACAGACTATAGAGAGCTCTGTGGTTTTTAGTGTGCCACAACTATCACTGCGAACAAAGTTAAATTTAGCCAACCTACCAGCAGTTCATTCTTGAGCCGGTTAAGTTCTGCAGCAGCGGCACTGCTAAGGTTCTTTGTACCATTCATGCCATTAATGCGACCTATTCTTAACTCCTCCATCTGGCTGGTTAGCTCCTCCACTTTGGCAACAGCCATGGAAAGTTCCTTTTCTTTTTCATTAAACAGCGCTTTTATAGTATCTAGCTCCAAAGCTGTAAATTTGAGAGGGAGGGTTATATATGTCAAGGCATAAATGTCAAAAGTGTTCTCCACAAAATAGTTTATACATATTTCAGGACCAAAGAACCTATTAGGCAAGAACCTAACAGGTATAGATAAAGTGTTATTTATTCACACATGATTGGTGCATTTCAAACATGCAACAAAAGACTTCTGAAAACTGATGGAATGTTTCCCAAAAAAATTGAAGGAATGTCATTAGTATATTGTGCAAATGTTAAATTAGTAAAAAGTTTAAATTTAAATGTTTAAAATATTTTATATGACAGGACATTCTAGCACCTGCTTCTGAAAATATTTATTTCACACAATGTTCAAGATAGGTATTTTTTAAAACTACAAAAAGTATTAAATTACAACAGCAACTTTTATCTTATATAAGGAAATTTCTCAAGATAATTTAAGTAGAACAAGAGAATTACACCTATCAAATATTTGATTAAAAAAATAAAGAGCAATGACCAGTCAAGAAATTTCTTAAAAAGGTTTTCCAATAACAATGTCTAAACAATATTCCTAGACTAATGTTAGTCGGCTCTGTAAATTAAGATAGGGCGTATTTTTTTTTCTAAAAAATAATTTTCCTAAAAAGTCATTTAAAAGATTTGTCTAAAAATTTAATGTAAAGGACAAAATAATCTGGCAGCCTTAGCTTGAATTTTAAGAAGAAAAATATATGGCACTCCTAGCTTTTAGAAACATATATAAAGCATAAACATACAGTAGACCCATAAACATATATATGATAGTGTATTCAACTTTGAGCATTCAAAATTGCAGAGAGTTTACCAGTTTATTCTAGCAACTGTTTTGTGTATTTTAGTACTATAATGCATTTATTAAAATACTTCCAATCAATGTTTCTAACAACTGATGTCAGTCTACAATATTCCATAAGTCGTGTTATACGAGAACATAATTACACTCACTGTGTGTTCCATTATTACTTTTGTGCTGGTCTAGCTGCCCTCGTAAAGCACGTAGCTTTTTCAGTTTCAACTCCTGCGCTTCAACTTTCTCCCTCAATTTTCGCAATCTGTCATTCTCGCTGGATATTTGCTGGTGTTTTTGCTCCTGTTGTCGTAGAAACTTTAACCTCTGTTCCTTAGCAACCAACACCTGTTGCTGCGTTTCTATCTGCTCTTGTTGCCGTACAGCCATTTGTTGAAGTTCATGAATCGACAAATCGCTACCTGGTGGTAACTGAAACAAAGATATCTGATTAGTAACAGGTCGATTTTACAAATATTATCAGTTATAAAGAATGCAACAGCACTTTTCCTACAACAGCGATAGTCATGTAACATGGTGAAGCAACTGTTGTGTAATTTTACATGACAGTTAAGGTGGCTAGTCCAGTTCAGATTCACTTGTATTCAATTCTATTCAGTCACCTAGTCTAGTCAGGTTATCATTGCACTGGAAGACTTTAGTTCTATGCTTCCAGGGTTTAATGTTCCATGGGTCATTAAGTACAAACCAGAAATGTTAAAAATATTACCATTACACAACCACAAGTAAGAATAATGTCTAAATGATGAAACACCTAACAGAAGATTATTAACCTAAACATGTTTGAACACAAAGGTCTGAAGCCTCCCATATTGATTTATCATGCAAATCTGACAGAAAATAAATTTAAACAATCAATAAATCTACATAAATACCACAATTGGTTACAAGACATGTTGATCACATTTTTTAGAAACAGAACATATATTGATTGACTGTGTGCATTTTATACAATTTTACATTTTGAAATGTCATTTCTGTGCTGTAAAAAAGTCCATAAAATTATCTTAGAGGAAAAATATGTCTTGTTTAAAAAGCAACATAAATTATACCCTTCCATTATTAAGATATCAGTTGTTGTGAAGTTGTGCAGTTTTATATCTTCTCCCTTTAATGGCAGTTAATGTTTTTCTGAATGATATTGTGCCTTTAATCTTTAATTTTCTTTCACCTAAGTTCCCATTTTAACACTTGGCAAATATCACTATCATATTAACACAAAAATTTGAAGCTGCAACAGCACATAGTTGCACTGGCCAACAAATTAAATTTCAAGCCCAGAGCAAGCAGCCAGACACATTTATCATAGTAATTTATTATTATATGATAAGCTATCAGTGTCATATTTTTCTGCAAAAAAAATAAATTGAATTCTGTCACCTCATATGCTTGACAAAAATATCTACAT
>JAOXYB010019182.1:25051-55398 GCA_028565635.1 Phoronis ovalis | reverse complement strand
ATGTTTAATTCTCTTTTTTATGTCTTTTATATCAGTGTTTTTAATTATCTCGAAATTTTTTTTTTTTTTTTTTTTTTACTATCGTATATATGGCTAACACTCAACATATATATGACAGTAAAAAAAAAAAAAAATTTCGAGATAATTAAAAACACTGATGTAAAACACATAAAAAAGAGAAATAAACATTAAATTTTTTTTTTTTTAAGTTCACGGGGACTTGAGCAAGTCTAGCCACCATTGTGATCACTGCATAAAAATGTTTGGGTTCACACCAAGACTAAAATGGTAGCTCCACCAGGTGGATGCAAATCGTCTATTGAATATAAATAATTGCACTTCAAAGATTGATAAAATGTAAATTAAATATAACTTAAATTTATTAAATCAAGGATGAAAAATGTGTATTTACTAAATGAATGTAATTCATAGTGATTTAGGTATTTTTTAGTACTGATGATGAAATTTAGTTCCTAATTACTAAACGAAAATACAATTTTAAGTTTATAACATTCGAAAGAAAACACTGAATAATACTTGCACATTAGTACCATGATTTCAATACTCACTTTGCCCATTCAAAATCTTCTGGCGAGTTTACATGACTCTCAATCATTCCGGATACAATGTCACGATTATGGACATCAATGGTCAACATGGCTTCAATACTTTGAGACTTATGTTCAGGAAGATGCATGGAAACCAATCCAGCAAGAACATTTAAAGTGTCAATCATTTTGTCATGAACTTGAATCAAAGCTCGTCTAGGACTAGCTTGATTGAAGCATTGGAGTACATCTTTGTTGAACATTATCTGAGACTGAAACAAAAAACATAAACATATGACTGTACTGCAGTCCCACATTTTAAGCTAGTGAAACAATGACACATACTCTGTGTAGATGCATAGAAGCAAATATTAGATATGATCACATTTTGCTTTCATTGCAAATCGTTGACATTTCATAAGCTAAAATTCAATAATATCAAGAAAACTTCCAAGGATCATGACCAGGTTCCTACATACTGAGAAAACAAACTTGGCTTGAAAGCTGAATTTAAGCATGATTATTCAAATGTCACATTTGTTTTATCCCATACATACCACAGTAAGAACAACTTGACCTGGATGTTTGAGAACCCATTCATCATGATTTATTCCAAGCCAATCACTTAAACCAAGTTTGAGATGCCTAGAATGACATAGAAAAACCTGATATTTAAAACAAAAAATTGTTCTGTTTCACTGAAGCAATCCAAATGAACACAATACAATAGGGTTTTCTGGCATCGGAATCACAAAGCAACTGTTTAAGAAATATTTCCATTAAAAAAATTATTAACTTGCTTTATTAGAACAAATATATTTATCAGTCATCACTATCTCAGTAATTTTGCATATTATCTCTCATTACCTTTTGACCGTATCAAACATTCCACTTTCTACACCACCTAACCATTGTTCAACAGGTCCTCTTGCTCTAATATTCCTTAAAATAAAAAAAAATACATAATTTTATCTTGAATGTAAAATTTGTCAAAAAAAACTCATTACCAAAAACAATTAAATACACCTATCAATTGAAGTACTTTCATACAAGTCAAAATTTTAAATTACAGAATGATTAGATAAATACAGCATCATACATATCATCTCTAGTTTCATTGTACTTACTTAGGCATCTGAACCACTTCACCTTCAAATGATGTCATACTTCTTACAGTAGGAGGCTGTCGTGGTGGTGTTTTGATATCCAGCAACTTAACATTTCCAAAACATTTTCCTAGATGAGGCTGGACAGCATCTGGATTCTTTGACTGGGCCAGTATATCAAGTAGTTCATCATTGGATAGAAAATAGAATCGTGGAAACACAAGCCTCTTGGTTTCAAGATAATCCTAGGAATAGATGATGAATGATAAACATTACTGAGATAACATACAAAAGTAGATTCAACTATCAATCACATAATTTTAGTTTAAGCTAGCACTAAGAGTTTAAATATTGAAATATATATTTCCATACGATAAATCCTATACTTACACACGCATCTTTAAACGTTTACATATAGGTATAACAAAAGTTAATATAAAATGAAAAACAACGGATTAACCAAGCACTACTACATCTGAGTACATAAAAATCTTATCCTACTTTAATTTCTAACCGATTATTAATATACATTTTCATTTTTAAGTACCAGATTCTATATTGCTCACGCACCTCCAAACATTTGTGTATTTTTTCCAAACTAACATTGCATGCCTGCAACATTTCAAGAACCCCAGAAGCAGTAGCTGCTCTTAGAGCATTAGGACGATCTTCTGTCTTCCTCATAATATCCTTCCAGTTCTTATCAACTTGTTGAAACATTTTAGCTTCACTTGGTAGTTGTCTAAGTAAGGAACATAATTTTAAATCAAATGAAAAAAGATAAATTACACAAATGATATTAATAGCATTTAAATTTATTGTAGTAACCAAAACTAAAAATAGTTTAGATGCAATACTCTCAGATGGTTTTGTTACTTAATGTGTGCATTTATCATTTTATGTGTTTAGTATACTTGTCTCAATATATCTGAAATTTGAAGAAATTTTAACCACAGACTGTTCTGAAAGTTAATCTTTGTAAGAAAGGATTGTACTTATTTAGGCTTTTATTGCATACTATCAAAATGTATTCTTTGCTTGTGTATTATATAATATATATACCTTTGAATATCTGGAGTGTTAAAAATCTGTTCCAGATACAACCAGTTACGTTGACAAGTCATCCATTCATCCAGTGTTCTGGCAAACACGTTTAACTTTCTATCCCATTCCTCAACAACAGCCTACAACAAAACAAATTTTGCACTACCACCTGAATAGAGACAAATTCACCCTAGCGTAAAGCTACAAGTAAATTATGGTTTTTACTAAAAATGCCTAATTTTGTATGCACTTTTAAAAAAGTAAATAAAATGTGCACAAGTAGGAGAAATCACATGGATTAGCAGAATTAGGTACAAAATTGACATTATCTTAGGGTTATTTTCATAATTTTTAGAAACAAAACTAAAAACACCAAACAAATTTCGTGCATAAAATTATAAATTGATCAATCTGTGTCTTATAAAAATTGTACAAAATGTAATTATTCAATATCTACCTTTATTGGTGTCACATATCTCGAGCCTCTGATTGTTCCTACAGTAACTTGACTTTCTTCAAGCTGAGCTAAGATGTCATCTGCTCCTGATATAATGTAAGTGTCCCTTGTAGCATGAGGTAGAAGTCGGAAGTCTGTATTCTGCCACAAGTCGATGACTTTCTGAAGCATAACTTCCAAAGTAGCTTCATTGCTGGCTGTAGTGGAAATGTCCTGAATTTTCTCTTTGTTTCGAAATATCTAAAATATTCATAATAAGCTACATAATTATATAACCTTTTTATGAAATTTAGAAGCTTGTTTTAAATTTACACATATTCAGAAGTCACAACTACGACTGCATCAGACCAAAGAACGATATTAGAAACATCTGCGTGATGTCCATGATATTAAAAATAGTCAGTTTTATTTTTTGTAATTGACGACTTATTACAGATATGTATTATTACAGTCAGATTTAATCAAAGCTATGACACACATAGTTACATTTTATTTCACCAGGCTGGACAAGAGTTAATACACAGAAAATCAACCAGGAACTTCTAGTACTCAGTGCCCACATAACAGCACATGTAGTATATCACAACCATTGATATTTTACACAAATTCACATAGCAAACAATATATAAAGCATCTTTTGACACTAATTCAATTAAAGTGGTATCATCTTTTCTTAGATGAATCAAATTTAGTAGCTGACACATCTAGAAAACACACAACACACACAGAGTCTAAAATATCAAAAATACCTGTGGATTTTTCTGATTATCCTGATGATGCATAATAAATGTACGTTAGAACAAACGTGAATACACCAGGCAACAAATTAAATAACAATCATAAAAAACTCGTGCTGCACACTAGTAGTGCTAAAAGACTATTATCACAAAATATATTTATTATCAACTATAAAATTAAAAGTAGAATTTTACCAGGAAAAATAAAACACTGTGCTGAGTTATTATTTTGTTAAAGAATAAATTCTCTTGAATTTCAATAAACAAAAATATTAGTATATGGTGCTCGTGCAGTGTGAATACTAGTATCACATGTGTTAAGACACACCTTGAAATTTAAATTTACTCACGCTCATTTCCAGCAAATTGCCTAACGTGAAAGATTTGTCTTTGGCATTAATTTTGCTTCCAATTAGCTGCTCTAGTTGATCCCAATGACGTGTTTTGAGAGATGGGTTACGAAGGCTAACAATGACAGGCATGCCTTGTTTGAAATCATGCACACGCTCTTTGACACGAGGCACTACATCATTGTGGGGTAAGCCTATAAAGAAGTTAAAAATCAATTTTTACTGGTAATTGTTTAAATGTGAACAACAAACTGCCTGTTGTAAGCATAGTTAATGAAACACAGAAGATACCAAGCAAGAGTTTACTAAGAATTAATAAATAAAAAAAACATTTGTTACTACATTAGTTCATAGATCATTTTTTAATGCTGTAAGAGCCTAGGCTTTTGTGCTTCATTTATTAGACAAGTAATACTTAAATCAAACATATATAATGCAAATTAATAGCTAATGAGAAAGCTGTACCCTTTTCTAACATATAAACAGTTTGATTGAATCTGTTCACATGTTTTTGCAGGTTTTCAACATTCAACTTTTCAAATGAAGTAGCATTCCATTCTTCTACCAAGCTAGTAAGTTCTTCTTGTGATTCCCATAGTAACCTCCTTAAAGTTAAATCTCTGTCAATTTCTGAGAGCTCCGCTTGTACAGTCTGTGCCTTGATTCCATCTCTTCTGTCCATTAAAAGATAATCCCTGAAAAAAGTGCATTGATAAACATATAATTATATCACTTTATTTTAATTTCAATACAGAAATTTCTTACTGAAGGAAACTATTCATATCTTACTTTGTACATGGATGTTTAAGTTACTATCATGCTTTTTATTTACTAGTCACTGGAGAGTTTGGTAGTCAGGACTGGTTTATGAAAATATTTGTTTATCTTTTACAATTATAACAATTCTCCATCATTGTTCACACAGTTTCAGAAATCGAAAATTTGGACTGTGAGCCTAATTTTGACTGTGAGCCTAATTTTGACTGTGAGCCTAATTTTGACTGTGAGCCTAATTTTGACTGTGAGCCTAATTTGCAGCAAAACTTTGCTCTTACTCTCCATATTGTTTCTTTTTCTGCAGACTGTTACCAAATCTTTCTTGGTAATTACCATAAGCTCTTGCTTTTGTGGTTAACGTCATCACCTACGTAAAAAATAACCAAAAATATTTGAAAACAAAACACTAGCCTGCTTTTTTTTGTGTTTTATACTTACTGACATGTTGGAATAAAGAATCTCTAGGATTTTTAGAATATAAGTTAGACATTGCTAAATACAAAATCCTCACACAAACAGTCCCCTTAGCAGTACTTGGCAACAGCTTCTATTCATATGCAATAATTGCATGTACTTGGTAGCACTACTGTCAAACCCAAATGTTCTCACAATTCCCTGTTTTGTGAATACACAACATGCTCATGCAATCCATTCACAAAACATGGAATTATGGGTTGCTGAGCACTCATGCTTACTAGTGCATTCAAAAAAATCTAGTTTTATGATATTATATTCTACCTGTTCTTGTAGGAACTTAATGGTCTCCATTGCAGCTAATGCTACAGTATCAGCATGTAGTAACATTGGATCCCGTACTCTGTTTTTGATTTCCATTAGCTGATAATGTATGTCTTGAATAAGATCAGTCAAATCAGAGCTAAATTTGTTGATGTTTTCATCTTTCTTTGCATCACAGAATAATATTGTTGACTACAAAGAAAATGGTCATTATGACTTTACACATCCACATGTCATTACACACAAAAGTTACATCCAAATGTTGTCATGAAACATTTTCAAAAGCAATTTATATGAAATCTTTTGAATACAAGTAATTTAACTCAGAAAATGAAAATATGCATAAATCTTTTTTAAAATGATTTTACAATAACCAAACTTACTCTTAAATGTTGCATGCTGGGACCTAATGTCTGGTATAAAGCTAACTCTTCTGGTTCAATGCTTATATCAAAATCCTTAGATATGGTGTACATTTTTGTAACTACATTATACTCTTTCTCCAAACCAGGCATTTCTCCTTGCATTTTCCCCAGGAATGACAAGTGTTCAACAAATTCATCGACTGAGTTGGGGTAGGCATCAAGCTTCTTTGAAGCTTTCTGAAAGAAAAAAAACTTTAAAAGGTATCAATATAGTTGGATCTATACAATACAGATACAAAATATCCACAAGACAAAGCCATGCCATTTTGAATTGATTTTAATAAACATAGTAGGCAATATTGTACCAAGTGGTATATATTCTTAGAAACTGCATCTGTTAGTCTGTTTATTTGAATGTAACTTTTATCTTGAGTATGCTCTACTATTAAAGCTATTACTAATAAAAAACTTTAAAAAAATAAAGCATAAATATTTTCATTTTTCATAATTTATGAAAATATGTGCGACAAAAACAAATTTTTGTTTTATTTTCTGATGTATTTCATCACTGTCCATAATATGTCAGATCTCTCCTCTTTTGACACTCTAATACTGTTTTAAAATGAATATTTTGAAAATCGCCATAATTTTTATTATAAATGTCAATATTTCAGTTATATCAATAATCATGCAACAAACTAGAAAACAGCTGACAATCCTTTTTTCCTAAGTTCAAACTAATTTAGTTGGAAAAACTTAAGAATATGCAAAAACATTTTAAAAATAAAAGTTCAAAAAAAAAGAGAAACAGCAAAGATTCCTCATGTCCATGTTTATTCCGTATTTTAATCAAATTCTTTTTACAACCCATTCTATTCCCAGATTGTTCAAAAGGTGGAGCAATCATAGCAACATTTTGTGCCAGAATAATACTTACATGATGTATATCTTTGATGTATATCTTTGATTACTTTTATGATAAATAACTTGGGCTCTTTTTTTTTTGTTTACATATTACTTAATTGCTGACATAATTTTCTCACGAGATGACACACACACACACACACACACACACACACACACACACATCTACAATCTAATTCTTTGACCCAATGCAATTTAATTTTATTATTAAACTTCATTTTAAATTAAATTAATAATCTACTCCTGGAGTTGCAGAAAACTTCAATGCAAACACTGTCTAGTGGTTCTATTTCTAGTGATGATGTTATTAAATGATGATGTCATATAATGAAATTGATATTATCTTTTCACAGGAATCAACTTTTTATAACATCACACACAAATACCTTCACAATATTGAGTAGAGCGTCATTTCTTTCATATGCAATCTTTGGTAGGGCATCACTAACAGCTGTTACAACCTCTGTAGGAAAAGGCATACAAGCAACACTGAAGTTCTGACCTAAAAGTTCAACCAGTCCCAGTCGTTTTCTTGTCACCATTTTCCTCAATGCATTAACCTGGCAAAAAAATTAATGTACAGTGCATGGTCGTGTAGTTTTGTTGAGTGTAATAGAAATTTTGACACAGATTGTATCCATTCAGCATTATTTTATACCTATTCAAAGGATAAAAGTGATCACCATGCACTCAAAGATTTATATATTTAATTTAGACGGAAAATTTAAACTGCAAAATAACATTTTTTTCCCTCACATTTTACCTAGACATAGATCAGTAAAAATAGTTTCATCAACGAAATATAAAACAAAATTTAAGGAATAAATCCTAAGACATCATTTTTTGTTGACTTTAAGCATAATTTTCAAACATCTCAGATGGCAAAATACAAGAATACAAGTAGCTTTAATCAAAAATTGTTTGTGTACAAACAGTTAGGCTAAAGTACTAAGTTAGGCTAAAGGTGAAATGTTTTTTTTCCAGGATATCAGAGGCTAACTGACTGCTACAACATGCATATTGAAAACACAAATGTAACCTGCTCAGTGTGTGTGGACAGCACATGTTGGAAATCATCTGTTGTCCATGCCTTATTTGCCATACTTGCTTCAACATCTACCTTTCTTGCTCTTTCTATCATTTCTACATATTTGTTGTACAGCTGAAAAATGTTTCAAAGAGTATTGAGAGTATTATTTATTAATAATTACTCCTATCAACAGTTGAACAAATGCTAATTTCTTCATTTTAACAAAAAGTTTTAGAGTCAGATTTGTTTCCTAATAGATTTTTTTGAATTGTTACACCTTTTTCAGTGAATATTATTGGATATCACTACTTAACCATTTACCATGAGGTACAATCAATATCAAACATCACAACATTCCAGAAATAAGGTTCTGAAATTGAGGCTATGGACACATACAAAATAAAGAGTCCACTTCTACTTGAAATTCAAAGGTGCCAAAAAAATTAGTTCATGGATAGCATACTTATCATCAATATACAAATTTATATTATGACACTTGATTCAAGAAGATTAACATATCTTGTTGTATCACAGCCTCCTTAACCATTTATCTGGATATTTAGTAGACTATTCACATATATTGTGGTCACTCAAACCCAAGAGAAACTAAAATTGCCATGTTTAACGAATAACAATCATTCAATTCTCCATGTGCAAGCATTATTCATTAACAAAGCATGGAATTGTGGGTTCAACTAGGTCTATGACCATTAACGCCACCTAACACAAGCAAACAGTCCATTGCATACTTTCATAATTTCTAATTGTGTACTATCATGATGTTTTCACCCACTAATATTAATACTCACAGATGCAAAATCTGCAGTCTCATCCATAGCATTGGAGACACAATCCATAAGTTCATCAATCATTGTCTGATAATCAACATCCTCACTAAATATTTTATGCATATCTGGCCATGGTTGAACTTCCTCCTCCTCTTCATCATCATAATTCAATTTAAGGGTGTACATGGGAGGGGAGTAAAATACAGAAAGACGAGGTTCTCTCAGCATTGCCACAAATTTACCTGTAAAAAATTTATTTAAGTTTAAGGATTCTTCTGAGCACCCTTCAGGTAACATGAAAACTTCAGTTTTACAGGGTTACATGTATGTTCAGAATTTCATGAATCCATGATGTCATACATTTAGCAATCAAGACACATTTTGGATTACTTAGTAATCTTATCTGATCAAACAATGAGAATACCTTCTTGTGAAATATAACGAAATCAATATGTAAATCAGACTTGAAATATAATTTAATGCCTAAGATACATGTTTTCATAAAAAGCTCAGTGATTTTCAGTTCACAACTCTTCGAATTCCTGTCCACTGTCCATAAGACCTGTTTCTGTCATAACTTTGGAGCACAGTAATATTTAAAGATATTGGAAAATAAAAGTAAATTCTAAAAATTCAACGACACTTTTATAAACCACTTACAGCTCTCATTGTACAGCTCATGTTTCATTCACTACTATATCTTACCTACTGTATTTTCACACATGCTGACAATTTCTCTAAAGCTATGCTTAATTTGTGACACAGATGGATCTTGTTTCAATGTGGCTTTAATTTTGGCGGATTTATCTGCCCAACTTCCTCCTGATCTTGCGTCTCTGCATAAACAACAGCAACATGTTTGAAATTGACAAGTTAGAAGTTCAAAATGAGGTTCAAATAGCTATTGCCAAGAGATCCCAGCTCAGGTATAACAGGATTTATAAAGTTCCAGTCGATTGCAATTACACAAAGTATGCACCCAGGGGTGTGCGACAGAGGCTTAAAAACTGGATCTTCTCAACTATTTTTCTCCTGCCAAAAAAAGGTTTTGCTTAACTTTTTTTGCTAAAAAAACCTGATTGCTAATTTTATGTGTAGTGAAAAACCAGTTTATTTTAATTAAATACTAGATCAACTCGGCTTATTTATAAAAAAAACAAAAACCGATCCACTCTGCTAATTTGGTCAAAAACCGGATCCTCTCTGCTAATTTGATCAAAAAACTGGATCCTCTCTGCTAATTTGGTCAAAAACCGATCCACTACAGCAGCACATCCTATAGACGGAATCCTGAGTAACCCTGGTATGCACATCGCCAGCTCAAACAGAAAATTGTACATTTTTATAAACAGTTATAATTTTACATTTTTATGAACAGTATTATAATATTTTGTACCTTATTTTCTTAGACCAGTCATCACTGTAAGCAAAAGGATCCACATTCATGTTCTGATCTGCAATCTTGGATTCATCTTCCTGGTTCTCTTCTTCATCTGATCCGCTAGAATCCCCTGAACCATCGCTTACTGAAATAATATTGCACTGTAAACCACTCAAAGTATATATTGGGTGCTCAGCAGATATCACTAATGTTCTCTCACCAGGACACATTCTGGTAATGCCACAGACAAGTACAATATTCATGTACTCAACTTTCTATGTCATCCTATGTCAACCTTCTTAGTATAACAAGTAATATACATTCTAGCTGTTTCAGAGGCAGGCTTTATTTAGGCTGAATAAAATGTACTTCCAGATATAATAGTTTTTCCGTATTAATTAATTATGAACATGCTAGCTAATTTTTATTGCTACAATCAAATAGTTTTCATACTTCACTAGAAATTAAAAATTAAATTGATAACAGATAACAGCACTGTATGTTTTATTACATTCGGATACATTAACTTTTCTATATGAGAATCAAGAGTTGTACCCAAGCCCACAGAATCAACAACTATATGTTGGTGATTGTAAGAAATGCTAATTTTTGCTACCTTTGCTGCTAGTAATTCACTCACCTTCTGCTGGGTTATCAGGAAAAGCAACATGTTTTTCTTGCTGGTCTTCAGGAAACAAGTTAGACATTATTATGCCTGATTTATGACTCATGCCTCTTGTGTTCCGACGAGACGATGATGGTTTTGAAGTTTCTGGTACTTCTAACACAAGCTGAACAGATATCACAGATTGTGGGATTTCAATCACCTCTCCTTGATGCTTTACTTCATCTAGAACCTAATGAACACAGATTTTAAACAATTTTAGTATATTAAGTTCTAAAACAGCTATAAGCTACGCTACTGTTATTTTTAATACCATATCCAGAGCAGCATTGTACTAAGAAAAATTATGAAATTGGTGAATGTTTTATATTGTACAGAAAACAGATCTTTCAACAACAGTGTCCTTGTCTTGACCACCAGGAGGCTATTGACAGCAAAATGTGGGTTTTGCAGTTTAGCATGCATTCAGTGCATTGAAAAATATTTAGAAATTGAAACTACAGTTTAAATGGGAAACATTTGTACCTTACAGTAGAATATTTAGTTATTTTTTTAGTAATTGAGATGATTTTATACATCTTAATTATTCACTGCATCTGCGTGCAGCATGTATCATATGACCTCTGCACTGTTGCACATAAGGTCAAATATTGGGCATAATGATACCGTGATATGACTGTATAGCTATATCAATGACAAAACCAGGGTCTTTTTTACTGAATGCATAAAAGGTTCACTAGCTCATGATACTTAGTGGATTACATATTATTCTACAAGACCCTCACTGAAGCACAACTTTTCGATCTGATAACTTACATCGTCAATATTCAGAACGTCCTCTTTTTTGGGCAGTTGAGTCCAGTCATACTGTGGCACAACATAGTCTTCTCTCACATGAGCGACTGTATTTCTTTTCATTATTTTCCTTGAGGCAATAGATGTATTGCTTGAGGACCCCACAGCACCTTCGGCACTCTTTTTCCTGGATGTCATGTGACTGAAAATAATCAACAAGTCGAAATGTATTTTATGAAACAAATTACATATTGAATTAAATTATGCTCTGTAAATAATTAGAAGCTGAAGCTCAAAGTATAAGCAGTTCATTGTATTTGCTAGAGCCAGAATGTCAAAACTTGATAATTTATGAAATGAACTATGCTAAGCATATAACTGTACCAAAATATTATTATATATCACGAAATACTAGAGTTGAAGCTGCAAGAATACTTTTTACAAAAGGGTTTGAATATCCATTGCAGAAGAACAGTTCTAGGTGTAACACTGAAAGCAATTATACCTTCTCCCCAATAGTCATCACTGGGATACAAGTACTTATAGTAAATTATGAAATAAGCAACCACTGATATACAAAGAAATACGTGACAATATTCACATTCAAGGAAAAGTTGAAATGTTTTAAATAAGAAAATCAACACTCTTAACCTAATAACAGAATGTGGCATCTATTCTACAAGACTTTGTAACTAAAACTGTAACAAGACTGACATTCTTCTGAAATGATTAACTTATAAACATATAGACATGACACAATGTTGGTAGATTTGGGTGCACTCTGTCTTACCGCTTCTTCCTCCTACCCTTCCGTTTACTATATATAAAGCATGTACAAAACAACATTACAACAATGCTGGATAATACCTAAAAATTTAAATATTTTTATTCAAAAACATACAAAATTTAAAGCATAAAGAGAGTTTACTGAAAGACTTATTTTGATTTATTATTTTAAAAGAAATGTATAAAGTCTAAATGTTTCAAAAATGGAAAAAGAAAGCATTAAATAATTAACATTAAGAATTGTTTCAGAAATAGAAAAAAAAGAAAGCACTAAATAGTTATTAAGAATTTATCATTTTCTATACAACTTTAAGTCATCACAGATAATATATTTAGTTAGAATTAAGCTAGCTTATTAAAACATGTACTTTCTGTTTGCCAGTTGATATTTGCATAGCCAAAAGAGCAGCTACAAAAAGATATGTTGCATAATCACATCATAACTTACGGAGTAGCTGTTCCAGATCGTGAATAAGTGTCATCATCATCATCATCTGAATTTATACTTAGGTCATCATCGCTTTCCGCATCCTCCTGAAAATAAAGTATTAATAAAATAATTGTGACACATAATGCTATCCTAGATAAATTTCGCAAATGGAGCAAATGTATATACAAGGAATTTTTTTTTGTAGCAATGCCTAACTACTGTATCCAATAAAATGTGCATCTGAGAGGTGCAGTAATAAGTTTGTTGTTAGTTGCATTCCCTGACTAATGTTGCTAAAAAAATGAGTATTTTAGAAAATCGCTTAAAATCATAGGGAAACAAAGTTTTTTTTGGAACCATCATTTAAAGTATATTTTTTACTCTTGGTAGCCAAGTAAGCATATATGCAACTTGATGCATTTTATTATAAAACAAACAACAAAAATTAGCTGCTAACCTCATCTTCAATAGTATTATGGGATATAACCAAGAAATCAAAGAGTGTTTTCACAGCAGTTTTTGTGAGTCTTCGTAAAAACTCAATGAGAACGTAATCAACAGTTTTTAAGAACTGAGAAAGTCTAGCAAGTATCTTTTTCCACTCAGCTATCTGTGCATATAGTGGGCGATTACCTATAAAGAAATAAACAAATTGTTATCAATAAACATGAAACGCATCCAAACACAATCAAATGTAAAGATTTTGGTCAAAAGTACATCTGAATATTCATTTCCCTAAGTGTAAAGTGTATTTATAACAGTACACGTAAACAATAAGCTTCATGTTTATTGTTTACTCATGACTAGGACAATATATCATAACATGAATTAACATTTAAGACTACAAATTTAGGAAGAGTTACTATGCACAACTGTAGGACTAGGATGAGTGAATAATATTATAACTGCAACTTTATACAATTTATAATGACCCATTTATAATGACCCATTATGTTGCTACTAAATAGTCAAGTTAAAAAAACGTCTTCATGGAGAACTGAAAAAAAATTCCAAAGCAAGAGAAATTATGTTTTGCCAAGCAAATGAACTTTTTAGTTGGAACATGTAAACCTAATTTTCTGAGCTCATAAAATCATATTGTGATACTTTTAATGCATCAATTTATAGTTGAAAACAAACATTTGGTGGTAGCCATAGTAACATATGTAAAAAAATTGTTTTGTTGGTTGTTACATTCGTTGAGAATGCCCGCATGTTAGTTCAAATATTGACAATTCAGTGACCAAATTAAAAAAACGATAAATGACTAGGCAAATATTAAAAGATTGTGTGTATTACTTTTTGGCTTTGATTCTTCCTCAGGCTTATTTTTCTTGACAGGTCTACCATATTTGGCAGCTAGTCTTGATTTCCTGTCCCATTTTTGAATAGATAACTCTTTGTTTTCTGCAGCAGTTTTGGCAAGGCTCGGTTTTGATATTTCTGTAACAGCACTAGCATGACCTGGTGGTCGAATACCATGTGTAACACCCTCCATTTCAGCAACAGTCTAAAAAGTACATAGAAACATGAAATGTACTTGTGGTCTTGCTTTTCAAACTGTTGCTTCAGTAAAATGATAAAAATGTTGATTTTCGCATATATATGATATGACATAACAAATTATTTGAATATATAATGGAATTTATAGAAAGTTTGTGACTCCGAAACCAATGACCTCAAACCCTGATAGTACACCGTCTTTAAATTTTCAAGATACCTTTAATCAAGATGCTCTGCAGTTATCTCAGATGAGTCCACTTTAATGATCATAATATATTCATTGTCAGTGCGTCAGAAATTATTACAGTTAGTACTTGTTACTTTTGGCAGCACAATTCTTATACTTTTAAACGTATACATGTACTTGACAAACATTTGATAGAATGTCGCAAACAATGAATTGTGAAAGTGCAAATTACTGATTTAATTTTCCCTTACCGCACATGATTCATACACCAATTCAATGACTTTTTTTCTTAACGATTCCAGCATTTCCCTTGCCAAATGGCTTTGTTGTTTTTGAGTTGTAACAAATTCTTTTAGTGTATGAGTTACATTCT
This sequence comes from Phoronis ovalis, assembly GCA_028565635.1. Classification (NCBI taxonomy): domain Eukaryota; kingdom Metazoa; phylum Phoronida; family Phoronidae; genus Phoronis; species Phoronis ovalis. The sequence continues at coordinate 40,454 of JAOXYB010019182.1, read as the reverse complement.
TATCAACTTTTATCAAAGAGATACCAGACTGTTCAGTTCCAATTCCAGTCAGACTACTGGATGCTGACTCACACAAACTTTGAACATGCATAACACAGCCAAGTAACACTTCATTGGCCAGGAATAGTTGCTTGTGCATAATTGATCTACAACAGCATTATTCATCATTCAACAAATATTTTTCCAGCTTCACTCAAGTTCAGTCTTGATTAGTTAGAGACAAATAGCTCCGAAACAAATTTTAATTACTGCTCTTTTTTAACATTATTTGCAGTTTCACCAAAACTAAAGAATACATATTTTACTTGTCTGATTATATATACTTAGCAAATTTTAGTTAAAATATGAATTAATTAAAGTTAGAAAAGCGAGTGACTACTACGTGTACTAATATTGTTGCAGGTGGCTTGTGGTCATACTACTTCTTGCTGTAATTGGAATGTCATTCAGATCATCAAACACGCTCTAATATTATTGACCCGTCATATGATGGAAGGTGCATGAATTTGGCTAAATCTGCTCAATTCCCATAATTGAACCTTGTATTCATTGTTACTTACACCTTATTTATTTTCCTGTTGTGCTGTATATTTCCCTTCCAAACTTGAAATGTTTTCCACATTCTAAAACACATAATAAAATCGTAAAGTCTAATTTTTAATACATTTTTATTTACTGCAATAATGGTACATACATCCGTTTTAGTACATACTTCCATACTGATATATTAAGCTACTTTTCTAAAGCTCTAGTACGTTTTATATAACAAATCCAGCATCAGTTAGGCACTATAATACATGTACTATACGCCTCAGTGAAAACTGCAATGTCAGCAAGTTGCGCAACGTATTCCTTTGCACATATACTTTAATTTTAAAGGTTTTTTTTGAGTAAATTTTTAAATAGAATTGACCAGCTTCAAATCTTTGTATTTCTCACCTAAACTTTACAAAGACGGGAAAGTCGCACACCATATAATACAACCTTCTCTCCCATAACCACTGTATAGCTGGAGTCGCAATAGAATCTTCCTCGCCATCTGGCAGAACATCAACCTACAAAGTAAGCATTCACCATCAACCTACTATCAAAATGTTTAACATAGCATTGATTTTAATTAATCTAGGTCGGACACTTCTGAAATTTGTTTGGACAGTAGCATGTAAATTGCTCACAATTATTAAGGTGGATTTTATGCTAAAATTGCTAGTGATTCTCTTCAGCAATAAGATAATTATTATTACATTATACAATGAACTAGAACTTTAAGTAGTACAAACTTCAGATCTGCATGAAGGTCAACAAGCTTTTGTGTAATCTTTTATATGAAAGTATTACGCCTTTAAATTTAATATACTGTATAGCAACCCAACATCCCTATGGCTGTGATATGTAACCACAGCAATGCCTGCCTGACAGCCATTACAAAAAAAAAAAAAAAATTCAAAGCGAGAAATTTCATTAATTTAATACTTACCATGGTTATCATTGATGCACTGGATGTCCAGTATCTCTTAGACTTTCTGGCCTCATTAGGAGATACGATTTGTAGATCATATGGATTGTACCGTGCACGTCTAGAGCGACGATTTTTAAGTAATGCATATACAAAATCACCAGTGTCCTCTTTAGCTGCACGAGTTGCCTCCTTTAATGACAAAATACAAATATTAATATTTATAGTCGCTATGTTAGCAGTAAATTCTTTCTTCTTATTGTCAGCTGATATTTTTAACTCTGTGTAATTTTACTTAAACTTTAGAATATTATTTTCCAAGCAAAAAAGAACAAGTGACTAAATACAAAATTTATTCAACATATTTCAAATTTTCATCTCATTAATATACAACTTTTGACAAAAAAAAATTGATCATAGACAATTTACACAGAAAAGTATTGTTTTCACATAATATATACTAGATAAAACTTATGTCTAATAACGATTCCAATCCAGTGCTATTTAGAATGTGTATGTTGCAAGCTTTCCATTTTACATGTTTGCCACAGAACAACAAGGCAGGAAGAGGTCTTACATACATCAGTTAATATTATTGTATGCAATGAAACTCTTGCACCGACATTAGGAAGCACGATTGAAGGGGAAGGAATAAAGAAGATTCGAAGCTTGAAAGTAAGAAACTGGGCTACCATAAAGATATTTATTTACGAAGAAATAAAAGCGAAAAGTATTGTGTTCTGACAGTTAAGAAACTTTGTGACAAGTGATTCAACAATAAATATTAAATGAATAGTTTTTGGAATATAATGTGCAATATATTTGGCTTTTGTGTAAAGAGGCAAACTGGATAAACATAGTGATGGAAGGTCTGGGTATAATTTTAGCAACCACCCACCACAACTTCTGGGTCTTGAAGTATCTGCATTTTGGAGAGAAAAAACATAAAACACATTATTTGTTAGTAACATGTTTTCATTGCATATGAGTAAAAATTAAAAAGCAAAAGATTTTACAAACACATAAATAAATTCATATTTTTTAACAATTCAGCAATCTTCATGAAATCATAAATAAGTAATATAAATTTAATTTTATACAATAACCAGTTTTATTTGCATAGTAAAGGTTTCATACCACTGGGTCTGCAGGTATGTCTGTCAGATTATCAATAATTGCCCTAGTACCAACTCCATGTCTTGGTAAGTCAACAGTCCAGTGAAGCTTTTTTCTCATTTCAATAAAAACTTCCATGAAATTGTCATTTTCTGGTTCTAAAAGATTTGAAGATAACATATATATTGATACACTGTTTATTTTACAAACTAATACTGTAAAAAAGATACAGGACAGAAACAAACTTTACATTTTCCCTGTACATTTTTGAATGGAAGATTTGGCATTTTCAGACAATTTCCTATTAAAAATAATGGCAGAAAATAAGCTAACAAGCAGGAGTCTCATGCTCCGGAAACTTGCCAGCTATGTAGTGGATTTCAACAACAATCCCATCTATAATTGTTTTAAGATTATGCCGCGGCATAAATAGTGTGCAAGAAATAATCATACACCGTCATAGATGAACAACTTAATGGGTATATACAAAACATAAAGGGGACAGGACTTAAATTTTTCAAAATGAAGAGCATTACAATTATATATTCTTACAGCCTGGAATGAAACTTTACTTTTATTATTTAAAATTAGCTGGCATTCATGAGAAAGATGGTGCAAAAGGTAAATACTATATGGTACATTACCCTGCATGCAAAAGTCATTAAAAGACTGATTAGAAAAACAAACATCCAGAAAATAGTTGGTGTAGATTGTTGATACAATCACAACATTTATTTTTGTAAATGCATATTGCATAATCTAAGATCAAATTGGTGCATGCATGCACATGCAGGAATTTTACTGTAAACAGTGCATACATGTAAACACAATTTAAGGGTTTCATTGCATTTTAAAAATGAAAACACTGCACATTTTGCAATTTAAGAGTTTTGTTGCATTTTAAAAACTTAAGGTAAATAGTGCATGCAGTGTAAAAGATATTAAACGATAACAGTGTTAATTGCATGCTCAGTGCTACAGTGACACCATTACTACTTTACCATTAACATCAACTTCACTGGATGACTCTGTTAGTAAACAAATACATTGTTGCAGTTATTAATAACCTTGCTGACACTCAGCAATATAGTTGCACACAACACACAGTTTTATTGTGCATAAAAGGTTGAAGTTAATTCTTGTTAAGTAATCAAAATAACAATATTTCAGGCCTGGGGCTGGGAAATCCATATCTTGAAAGTTTAGTTTGCTACAAGCTAGAGCTGTATAGGATAATATAAAGAAGGCATAATAATATTGAACTTTTGAGCTCATTTTTGATAAGATTTTTATCTTTCTCAGTGATTAAACAATGGCAGAAATGTGGTGAGGATGCTGACTCTAAAGGAAAACTCTTGCATTTCTAGGCAGTTTAAAACTTTAAAATAGCCAACTTAAATTTCAATTATAATAATATACAAAGTTCTTAGTATAAAAAAACACTGGGAAAGGGGTAATGTCTTTATACCATTGCTATAGACCATTCTTTGACTTATAGCTGATTTTCTGAGCATTACAAATTTTTTCTGGATGATAATATTCAAATCTGTGTCATCTGGAATCATTGGAAATGGTTGAGCACATAAAAATGGAAGCACATAACGCAGAGTTACACCAAAAGAACCCCAAACATTGTAAAATAGGGCAAACTAAAAGGATTAAAAAATTCATTTTAAGTCAGTAAATAGCACTTATGTCAAATTTAAAAGCAGTCATTAATCTATTAAATACAAATGCATACAAATAAACCACATATATAAATAAAATGACAGTTTATAACATTTATTTGAATGAACTGCACAACCTCAAACTCACTGAAAAATGTTTTTAGCAACCCTCAAAATAAAAATATTTACATGTCACAAATGCTGCACATTTTTTGGATTCACTGCAGCGCTGAATAAGAAAGTCTGTTTAAATATTATGCTGTCTAATAGAAGTCGGTCTTTAAGACTTACTTGTATCATCATATCTGTTTCGCTTCAAATAAGTTAGTGCCATAGATCGTTTAGGCACTGAAGTAGATGGACGAGTTGCTACATCACCTGCATCTCCACAATCAGAAGCTAAAAATAAATAAGTCACTTTTATAGTAGCAACTTTCAAATACATGACAAGCTAGTACATCCTGTATTCCACAAAAGCAATGTCTTATGGCGGAAATAATGCACACAAAGATAATAATATAATAAGAAAAGTCAAATGTAACCATACCGATCTCTGAATCAAGCTAAAAATATATTATAAATCATGGAAGAGCAGGTTGGCTTAGGGGGCCAACAATATAAAAATGGTATGCATGTTCCAATAACTTTTCCTGCGAAAAATATATTTTTGAAGTGTCAGCGGGCAATGCATGTTACAAGGGTGTTTGTTGGAGGTATGACACTTCATTAGGCTTGTTACTAAAATTTTCCCATTGTTAGTGTTGTTACTAAAAAATTGCACTTTGTCACAATGCATTTATGGTCTTTCATAGATTTTCTTAATCATATATTATTTTGCTTCGCATCTCACATCATAAGTAATGTTACTTCCTGAAAGAAAGTTACCTTAAGAATGATCTTGTAACATGGCAAAAGATTGATCAAGTGAAATATTGCAGGCGAACCTGCGGTCATGTGATATCATTTGTAAGCATATACACAACTTGTCTGCAAACTATGGCATGTGTTAAGCGAGGAATCCTTCATGGGGAATGTTTTTGTGGTGACTATAACATTTTTGAGCCACAAAAAAGCAAGAGTGCTATTGTTTAATGTAAACTTGTGTACCTATTTATTTTCTATGTAAACCAGCCTACCTAACTAGCATATATTACTGAATTTCTGATGACATTTTCAGTTTTTTTCCAACATATCACTCCATTGGTTATTTTTTAACAGGTGGCTATGACTGGGAGTTTTTTCCAGCATAGCCACTCCCTTTTAGGGTGGTATAGTTTCAACTACGACTGATATTTTTGGAGATCTGGGGTCAATCCAATAGAACTTTATTTTAAAAAGCCATGTTGAAACATGCATTATACTCACATATTGCCTGCCAACCATAGTAGGTTGGAGACATCAAAAGTTGAACTAAGGAGTAAAAGTTATTGATAACTGTATAGAGTCCGGGTTCAGAATATAGTTATTTGCATATAACAGAAATCATACAAGTTACATATTACAGGTTGCAACACCTGCTTACAAATGATACAAACTGTGTGCATAGAATTGTACCACTGCTGGAGAGAGCAGAATTATTGTCTCAAAACAATAAGAAGTAGACATATTGTGATTCTGGCAACCATGATTTCGGAGTTGCTGTATATGTCTAGACATTTGACTTTTTGTTCTTTAACACTGTGTAGGAATACCATTGGAAGATGTCAGAGGAGATTCTTTGAGACTTTGTTGTTATTTTAGCCAGAGGTCCAGCAAATAGTAACTGTCAAGTAATTAACAGACAAAGAAAGAATTTTTACACAAATTTTGACGAGAATTAATAAACACACTAACCTGCTTTATTAGTAACTGCAGAATCATCCGAATGCCATGATTTTACTGATATGTTATCATCCACTGCATGAACTTCATCTGCTAACAATATTTTGGTGTCTTGATCCATAATTGTGGCATCATCAAAAGACTGCCTTTGTCCTTCAGGAAAAGTGACACGTTTTTTTGGAAATGTTAGCTCGTCTTCAGACTCAGCAGTAACTGTCGTAAAAATTACATATATTCAATACATATTTCATTATGTTCTAAAATTTATGTAATTCAAATATACATTTACATGCTTATCAGATGCATATCAAATACAAGAACCTCTACTTTAGGCCAAAGACTGATTTCTTAAATATCGAAAATTGCAACAAGTACATCTCTACTGTACTGTGTGAAGCATACTTAATTCTTCAAAAATTGTTATTGGCCTCCAAAAACCTTCATTTTATGTCTTCTCGTCATTCAAGATAGTAAAATGTCTTTTTCACATGCATAAAATTAAACTGCATTTGTGACTGTAGGAAAGCATAAAATTAAACTGTACTTGTGACTGTAGCAAAGCAGATTTTCAAATTCATCTCTCTTCCAAAAATTAGTAAAAAAAAATTCAAATTAAAAGTAGAAAAAATGTCTGTGACACATTCTAAAATTCAGGACACTCAGTTTTATATTTTGTACATTTTCTTTGTACAAAATGAAGAATACTGTTACAATGAGAAATAAATATATTTTATTCTCGTGTCCCAAAATTTAGGTACTTGTATGGCAAATCTTTTCTGTACACCACAACCAAAACACACCATGAAAGCTCACATGTAATTCCAATAGTTTGAAAATGTTTTCTTAATGTCATTTCGAAATATTCAAAAGTTAATAACCTTAAAGGCTCTTATTCTGCTTTGAACATGTCTATATATGTCTATACAAAAATAAATACACTTTTTTTATTTATTGCAAGAATTAATTTTTAATATAAATTGATTTACCCGTGTTCAAATCGTTACAACAAAGCTGAATTTGTTGGAAAAGTTGCTAGTGTTATAACCTATTTTTGGTCGAAAACTGGCACAGTTAAATTAATTTCATACAACCTGATTAGCTAGCTCAGGAAATATCCCCTGAAATCTAGCACCTCTTAGCAGATAAAATTCGGTTCAACTTTATAAATAACACAACATAGAACAGGTGCTTTTAAGAAAACATTTCCAATATTTTGCACAAGCATTTAACAAAAGCAGTTGTATTAATTGAAAATTATGCTTCGCTTCTTCAAATAATTATACTGCTTCACTGTTTAAGACATTTGAAATGTCTGCCAAGTTCAAGCTATGTGCATGCAAATTACAGAGAGTATCTGAAATATTGAAATTGGGTGACACCTAGTGGATTTCTTTTTTGCACATTATTAATATAAAGAAAGGCCTGCAATGTAAGCATACAAACAGAATACAACACAATCATTATTACCAGGATCCTTTAGTGTTGATTTGTGAACATCATTCACTTTTTAAAAGATAAAAAAAGTAAGTTATGAGTATTATGACTACGTATTATGTGATTGATGCTATAGATTGTGTAACACAAAGTTATTTCGCTACATTATATAATAAAATAAAGTGATGTTTCCTGCTCAAACTATGCTACAAGTTATGGTAAAGTGTTCCGTTATAATTAGATCAGATAGATTAATTAAAGAACTGCAACTGTTGAAAATTCATTAAAATGTCTAGTGTGGTTGTGAGTAATAAGAATGTAAGTGTAACACCATTAATACCTGTTGTTATGTCATCACTTATTTGTGAGGATATATCTGACTCAGAGGCTGCCCTCTTTTCCACTGTGATGGGTTCAATATTTTCAGCACTATATTTCCTGTGAAGGCTTAAAACAAAATAATTATGTAACAAATACAAGAAATAATAGTAGATCTGCACAGATAATTGGGTAAGCATGATAGGAGTATAAATGTTTTAAAATAACATAATATCAAAAAGGGATGACAACAAATGATTCAGTCTGTTTTTTTTCTCCAAAAATAAAGTTTGAGCAATTTGGAAAACAGTATTTATAACACAAAAATAATTTCATCAGAATTGTTTTGTCTATATTTCTGAGTTAATTTAAATACATTTTCAGTAAACAGAATAAAAATAGCTACTAGTCCTATGGCAATAATAATGTACTATTTATGATGCTGCAAGTACTTACTTCTTTACAGTTAGCTTCAGCTGTTCGTTACTGTCAGCTCGCTGTAACCTAGCTTTGACTTGTTCTCGTCTTCTTTTGTAGTCTCTCTTAAACATAGTAGTTCTAAGTGTTGTACCAGGACCTTGGTCTGGCCGAGGAGGTGGTCGTGGTGCAAGCTACAAAAATTAAAGGGGAAAATTAATTTTCTAACACAAACGTGGCAAACTATCTGTCTAACAAATCATTCTAGCCAGCCAAATGTCTCCGCCCCAGCTAGCTACACTAATGCTTCCAAACATAACAGATAATAAAGACATTTTATTACTACTATAAAACAGGAGACTAATCTGTTACATTATGACAATTTATTTATGGCTCATAGTTAATCCCATACCTAAACACAATAATTATTGTTATGTTGTGGCCATAAACCACTGCAGGAAATCACGTATCCTGATTTGAGTTTCAAAGTATTATATCTTTCATTTAGTAGAATATGTATAACGAGCAGATAAAAAATTATGAACATTCAATAGCCAAAGCTTTCCTTCAGGTTAGTATGTGTGTCAGTAGAAATTAAACATTTAAGCATGAAATCCCCTTAATTTGCATGAGACAATTATATAAATGGTTATTATAAATATGGTAGATATGTATATAAGCAAGGCATTTAAAAAAATAATTCTCCAGTTAAATGTGCTACTGTAATGTAGCAAGTACATGATTTTAATATACATGCCTGTGCATCATCCTGTAAGTTAGCCAATTTTGTAGATGATGGTTTCGCAATTTGTAACACTTGTGATGTCTCAGGCTTGTCATACAGCCTGCTCTTGAGTTCCATGCCTTTCGTTTTATGAACATTGTGTTGGGATTTGTATAATGCCAACATATGAGAGTTGAAATTGCCCAGTCTTTGTGGGTTGTCAAGATCTCCAGCAAGGCTAGCAGTTACGGCACCATTCTTGGGTTTTGAGTTTGATGTGGTGCCAATATTTTCAGGCGGAAAGACACCTGAACCAGACTCTGTGCTATAACTCTTAGCTGAGCTCCCTCTTGAATGATCCATGTTCCTACAAAAGAACAGTATATGGCATGCATTTAACATGAATTCTGTATTAAAATAGCGAGAGAAAAAATAAAATTGTCCTCATGTTTGTTTTTTTTATCAAATAGTTACCTTAATAATAGGTCTACATGAAATTGAAAATTAAGCATTTATTATAACATTGAAAAAGCATGTAGCCATTTCATTTTTGTACCATTTGTACCATTACGGAGAAAAACACATATTTTTACCAGCAAATTAACTTTTCAATTAAGCAGGTATGGGTGTTCATACAACTGTCTCCTTGTAAACATTTTGTCATTGTCTACTTTCCATCACTCGCTCACTAATTATAATACAAACATAATGAATGCATCATTTCATGAAATGAAAAACCATAAAATAATGTATAAAATCAAAAAGAGAGGTAAAAAATATACGCAATAGCACAATTGCTACATTATTTAGATAATCCAAAAATCAATGTTCAAAGTGCGCGCTGTCAGACGCACCTGTCATTCTGAAACTAGTTTTAGAAACTTTCAATCAATCTTTAAACAAGACAAATAGTGAGGTTATACAGCACCTATTTCCATGCATCAAACGTTGGGCAACTTACTTGCAAAATTAAAGAAAACTTGGTTAAGTAGGTAGGAAGAAATCTGAAGATATTCGAATGCTGCCATGAAGATTTGTGATTTTGTTGATGTCCTCCATCTTGGATTCTTTCTTGACAACTTTCCCATAATGCAATAGCAAGCATCCTACTGGTGAGCTAAAGAACTAAATCTAGGAAGTGGTTAACAATGTTTTTGGCAGACGATACATGGCAAATGTGTCAAGCAGGGGTCAAACGTGGGTGGTATCCTCCAGTTTCTCGTGATCGGTACTATTGAAGGACGCTGAGCTAGTAAGGTTGTGGATCAATTTTTATTTATAATCTGCATTTGATTTCATTTCTTATCTTTTTACTCCCGGTTCTTACTTTGTGTACTTTTACTACAATTACCCTTATTTTTCCCCGAAGTCGTACATTGCACTTATATATCGTAATATCAGTGCGTAATATCCCAACTTGTTCTACTACTGTTTCACAAATTGAGATAGATAAGATCAACAGCAGCAGAACGGATGGCCACTCTTGGCATTTGGCATAACCCTTCTTGTCACTGGCTGGTGTTACACTGTATTTCTGAATTGTTGCTGATATTGCAGACAAGAAGCAATTCGATGGCCAGATATAAATTAGGTCAGTGACAGAGAAGATGACCTAGACTTAATAAACAACTATTTGTTTAGTTATTAAATGAGTCAGTTTTTCATGTGATTGATGACAAATCCTTGATAAACTAGATTATAAGGGATACTGGACAGATTTCATATTCTACTATGTGCAGTAATCTGGTGTGAGTAGCCGGTACCTATGCTCGGTTTGATAAAGGTAGGGAAATCAGAAAGTTGTTTTGTATAGGGGTTACATGGCAGATTTTAAATTATTTGGTATGTTTATCAATAATTTACTGTCTGGATCCATGCAGTATGCTTTTTATTTCCTATGACTATAGTATTTTGTTTATACTTTATAGAGAATATTTTAGTAGACCAAGAACTGAACTAGTTATAGGCAATTGTGTTTCTTTTCAGATCTGCCAACAGTGTTATTGAAGCAAACAACAAAAATAAGCTACTTGCAGACAGGTATGTTTAGTTTAAAATAGTAACAACAAACTGTAATAAAAAGATTAACAGAAAAGTACACTACAAAACATTCAAGATATTGACCAGTCAGTCTGCTATATAGTAAATACTAGTGTAATGACTAGTGATAGTTGAGAGATATGCTACGAAACAATAGGATTTATGATTATCTTATCCCAAAGATAGTAACTCATATTTAAAATTTTATGCAATGCCCTTTAAACTCTTTCTCCACATAATGCCACTAGGAATTGTCACATGTAAATTAATGAATGACCTCATTTTAAAAATATTCTTCATTTTATATGCATTTTATTTTTTCAGCTCTTGCATAACCATTGAGGATGGCAAATTGTAACTGGCTATGGAGTATATTATGGATTTTTATCCTCATCATTATTGGCTGGCCTATTGGAGGCTTCTGTGCCATATGGTATCTGTTTCTCAGTCCATTTTCGGCTTGTTGTAGTGCATTGAATGGATTAATCGACATACTCGAAAAGGGCTTTAAACTACCTTTAACATGTGCTCAGAACATGGTGTCCCAAAAGTCACTGTGTTAGATACAGTTGATAGAAGATAAGATTAAGAACAATAAGCCTAAAGCCAGGTATAAATATATCTGTGCCATGAAAATTTAGGTTTTTACTGATATTTCATATAGCAATAATCAGCCAAATGATATTACATCAAATAGACATAGCGCAGTGAAGAAGGATACATCTTATGAAGAAATACGTCATTGAAATACTCGTCAAGATTCTATCTAAGAAACATCAGCTAATAGATATTAAAAAGCATATTTGTCAATATTGTAAACTTGGAAAAGAATCCAAATACTTTTCTGCTATTTGTACTCCAAGAAATGCTAACAATTGTGCTGTGACAATATCTTATGAATATTTTGTGCAATACATTTTCCTCAAGTTTTAGTAGGATTCCTAACTGAACTTTGTTTTTTTACTGTCTAAACAGCAGTAAATCAAGCTGCATAATTAACATATTTTTCATGATAATGGAGACATATTTAAGTGTTATATTTGGCAAAATGAGTAAAGTAAAACAACTAATTGTTAAAAAGTATGCATTTCTATTCTATATTTTACATAAAGTATAAAATATTCTAATTCAAATTTCACAATTATTATAACTCACTGTATGGTATGACCTATACTTTTTGTTTGACACATGAATCAAAATTTAAAACTATCAAACTACTAGTACTATAATAGGAAAATAAAGTGTAATATGCATGACCTGCATAATATTTACATGTAACCCAGAATAAACCATACATACTTGGCTACCTGCGTTACCACTGCAAACAATGACAAATATTCCATAATTTTCAAATTCATTGGGAGTCACAATGAATGGGCAGAGAGCAACAAGTTGCTATTACTTATTAATACAATATTTACAAGTGTTCACATGCATTCTCAATGTATTATAATATGCTGCATACATAAACTGGATTTCTTCAACATAAAACGTAGAGAAGTTCCACCATAAATATAAAAAGATGGTAAAAAAGCAGTTAAAATTCCAACAGTATGAGAGGAAGAAAGGTTAAACATGACCATTTACAAGGCAATAATACACAAAGAATTACATACTTAAACTGTCGTATTTTACTTTCATTATAGGAGTTCAAGCAACCAATCCCCTTCTTTGCATAGCTGATTGGCTTTTCTTTTCAGCTCTGTTTGTCAGGACTGCTTTGTGAAGATCCTCCCTAGAAAAAGAATATAACATAAAATCTTGACAATAAAGTTGCTTTGGGGACAAATATATGAATTGCCAAGAAGTCTGACAAGAAATTATAAAATATCAGGGCAATCAATTGTACATAGTTTCAAATGAAATAATGTCTATGTTTGACTAAGCAAACTTGCTTTTACTAACACTGTAATACATGTCTCACTATCTTCAGATTGCATATGGGGATAAAAAATGCTGGTCTACAGATAATCATATGAGGTACACATAAGAACTTACTTTGTCTGTGGCTTCCTGGCTTTAACATCAACATTCTTCAATTCTGTCCATGGTTTAATTTTGCCTGTGTGTACCTTCCATGTAACTGGCTTGGCTAAACTTGCTTTCAAGTCAAATGCTTTCTTTGTGGCTGAAGGCTGCTGGGTTGTGTTTGGCTTGAAAGGTGTAACTGAAACGGGGGTTTACAACATTAAACGTCGGAATAACAATTTTCTGCTAAACAGTGCCATCTATCAGTTCTATTGCTTACTGTTACCATAGAATAAACAATCAAATTTCATATGTCCAATAATTGGTTACTTACATTTTGTTATAACAGTGGATATAGGCAATACTTGCTGCCAAGTCCGAGCATAGCAAATATCTGCATAAATGCGTCCGCTACCAGTAATTTTTAACACATAGCATTTTTAATCTCATGACAATATATTTGCGATCTTATTAATATATGACTCTTGTATAAATCTTAATTACCATGTGATTTAATAAGAGAATTGTCAACAGACTTCCTTGCTGCATTTTCTTTAGTTTCACTATTCAGCCTTGGTGATTTTCTTTCCATGGTATGTTTAACTACAAACAAAAACCATAACTCAATGTATTGTAATATTTAAAAAGTGTCCATGGTAACTGAATGCTCTATAGAAGTGCTGAACAGCATATTAAAGTTCAGGTATATACTGAATACGTGTTGGAACTGACTGTTGTATTGATCTGATGCAAACAGGTTAAACTTAAAAATGCAGTGTGATGTAATCTCATAAAAATAAAAAAATGTACTACAATGACTGTGACAGTGTACCTGATGATGACAGCTCCGTCATGTTTGGTTTCCCAAAAACAGCTGGTGACATCAAGTTTGAAAAGTTGAGATTCATATTGCTAGCAGATTTAACTGTTGGTACAAATGGCACTTCTTTGTGTGCAGGAGATTTGAATGCCAATGAAGTACAAGATTTTACAGGCTTGGCAATTTTAGCTCCCTGGAATAGAATGCCAATCCCATGTTTACAAGAACAAAAATTAACTGAGGTCTGTTCCAGTAAAAAAAGTGGGGGAGGGGGGGGAAAGGCACTTTCATTTTATACCCACCACCCATAATTTTTAATTAGCTTGTAATGCAACCACCCATAATTCTGAACACAACCACCCACAATTTTTATTTCAACTGCCTTCCCCCCCTCCCCCACTTTTTTTACTGGAACAGCCCTGAATCAAAAACACTAATATAAGTCCAAAATATTTGAATCAGATTTAGAATTCAGATTTAGAAAGAAAGAATGGCTCTGTTGACTGATAACATTTATTTAACAATAAAAAATTTTTGAGAAAACACAGAGATATCTCTCACAAAATGTGATTACACTTGCACATTGATAGTTACTTTGCTTGTTCCTGGTCAAATAAGCCTTGGCTCATGCGAAATGAAGGTATTTTGGTTTGAACATTACGCTACCTTATGAGTTGGGGTCTTTTGATTCTTAAGGGATTCCACTGCATTCTTTGTTTGTTCAACCAGTTTCTGTGCCTTCTTCACTGAAGCAGTGACCTGGCTCATTGCTCTTTTGTGTTTCTTAGCAAGGTACACATCAATAGAATCCATCTTTTCAAAGTTCCGCTGATGAATTTTAGCCCAATTCTTATTTCCTGCCAGAATAAACACGTTTCATGTAAAATTCAGGGTCACATTACTTTGTAATACAATTTTTTTTAACAGGACTGCTCCACAAAAACGTAAATTTTGAAATGATGGAATTGTAAAGTTATTTCAAAAATGCAGTGTCATAGGTGAACAATATTTTTTATTAGGTAAAAGATAGGCAAGTGGTCAGTATAACAGTAAGGATTTTAATTTAATTACCTGGGGTTTTCTTTTCCGAGAGAGAGCCTTCTTGCTTCTTTTTAGCAAGAAACACAGCAAATCTTGGTATCTGGGATCCAGATGTATTTGGTGTTGGAACTTGGAGTTCTAAATATATAAAACACAAATTAAATTCTGTACACAGTTTGTAACTCCTTAACGGTATGAGTCTTTTTTAAGATTTACAAAACAATTATGGCTACCATATATACAATTTAGCTAGCATTCTTGAAATGAATTTTGTAATTATTTTATTCAAGATATAAAGGCTAAAAAAAGGTGTAGGAATCTATGTTTTTGGTTTATTCTAAAATAAAAATGCCCTGTTTAATGTTTTGCAAGTGAAAATCATATTGTTTCGACTTAGGTATATATTATAAAATTAACCAAGAACTCCAAAACAAACAGATTACTAATAAAAGAAAACCAATCTTTTTAACAGTAAATTTGTAGTAAAATAAAAATTTTAAAATAGGAAAAAAATGTAGTTTTAAAGACTAATACACCAGTGGTATCAGAAACTGTTTTTTTATTGTGTAAAATATTGTGAA
>JAOXYB010019182.1:0-24951 GCA_028565635.1 Phoronis ovalis | reverse complement strand
GGAAAAAAATGTAGTTTTAAAGACTAATACACCAGTGGTATCAGAAACTGTTTTTTTATTGTGTAAAATATTGTGAAATGTACATAATATTGTTAATTGTGATGTTAGCAAATAAAAAAATCTTATTAAAAATTTTATACTGTTTCAGTCGGCTTTTGTTATTTTTCCAATACTCACTTTGGTCCTGAACTTTTTTCTCAATGGCTTGCATCAAAGAAGTTTTTCTCTGGTCTGAACTCATCTCTGGCTTCATGCATGCTACCATATCTGTTACTCCTGATTCTGGAGTCCCTGCGCTTTCAATTTCAAATGTTCTTCGTCTGCGCTTGACTTGCCTTTCAGAAGATTTGGTCGATTCATCTTTGGATTGCTTATCAACAGGAGTAGCATTCTAAAAAAGTAAATAAATAAATAATATTACTACATTACTAATTTCACCACTTAGCAAATGAGCAAAAACTGTTGTTGGGGATTCACAGGATTCAAAAATCATTTTCCAAAGAGTATCCATTGTGTTCCATGGTAAAGTTTACACATGTACAGCAAAATTCTAGACAATTACAACTGAAAGAGAAGTTATTTTATACATACTAAGTAACTTGTATTAAACATAATATACAAATAAGATGCACAATCACATGTTAATAATCAACGTTTTATTACCTCAATCTCAAATGTGGTGTTCACCTTTGCCTCAGGAGTTTGAGTCCTCTTACGCTTCCATCCAGACTTCATTGCGCTAGGGATTGGAGTCATCTTTATACCTTCTACAATAAGACAGGGGATTGGTGTCATTTTCTTCCCTTCTACCATGAAATTTGGAGTTTCAGGTCTATTTCCTTCAATGGATACAGGAGTTTTCTGTACAATAGGTGTGATTATTGGAGGCTGTGGAGTACCATCGTTTGGTATTGCTCGCTCTGTCTCAATATTTGATGAAACAACTTTCTTACTTTTTTTAGTTCTTCTAGCCTTTCTTATTTTCTTGGGTTTTGTTGGTGTTACATCCTCCTACAAGTTAATATATACATTCTAACTGTGTCAGATAGACTATAATGATAGAGATGTTTTTTATCTAGATTAATAAAAGCAGAATATCTATATGTAGCTAAATTAATTTATCAATACGATGCAAGTTGCAAATAGCAGACTTTCTTAATAGCAGTCTATTAAAAACTGGTAACTAATATTGTTGTTTTCACATGCTCAAAATTGATAATATATACTACAGAAGAAGGTTACTAAAAGAGCATACAGTTGATGTGCCAGATTCAGTTGAAGCATCCGTTTTAACTATATCTGCTGATGTGGATGTATTTTCTTTATTCTCTCCAGCAGCAAAATGGTCTTTTAAAGCTTGTAGCAGTTTGGCAGCCTGCAACATATTTTTATTACCAGAATAACATGCATTCAATGACATTCATAAACATTTCTATCATAATTAATAAATTACATTTTCTGTTATATTAAAATAAAATAATACTAGTTAATACATTAATTTCATTGGCACTAACATTCGATTTCAACTCGTATCTCTTCTTACAGATAAAACACAAAATCAACAGCAGAACACTGTGAGCACGAGAATTGGAGATACGTACAGACCCAGACCGGAGTTTAAAATTAAAGAGTGTCTGACAGACTTGAACTAGTTGAAGTTCAACTGTCGACACTTTTATTAAATCTAAACTATAAAAAACATATTGCATACTTACTTTCATATTGGCCTTAATACCATTTTCCTTAGCCAATCTTTGCAATTCGCCATATCTTAATGAATCAAGATCCATTTTATTCGTTAATTGTGCCTAATAGTATTAGATTTAGAAATCTTTACAATGTGTTCTTGTTTTGAAGATATGGTTTAAATATTGTATCAAGCTATTTTATTGGATGATAAGCAACGCACTTTGATTGGTCAATACTGTTGGGTATATCTAAAACGTTAGCGTATAAATAGAAATTTATAATAACGTTCTTTATAATAGTTACGAATAATCAGTACGGTAAAGATTTTTGTAGATTTAAATACGTTATTATTTATATATTTATATATTATTTATTGAAAATACTTGATTAAGCTTGTTTATAATGGTTGACGTTTAAATGACCTAGTTTACAATTTTTCCAAGTAACCTAGAAGCTGATGTGTCACTTCTAAACATCGACACATTGATTTTTCAAAAATCGGCTATTTACGTAAATATTAAAGCATAAAAACAAACTAGAAGTGAATCTATCGTGTGAAGTTAAAAGTAAGGACACATTTTAAACAGTAATTATTAAAATTTTTGCTTAAAAATCGCTATATTAACCGAATATAGATTGGGAATTTACCAGAAATTCGAAACCGGAAGCTACAGTCTTACAGAAATTAGCTTACTTGCTGTTTATTAACGAGCAAGGAGGGATATTTGTTTTTAATAATGGATCTTACTAACACTCCTGTTACTATCGTGGTGAAAGCACCAAATCAGAAGTTCGAAGATCAGACTGTGGAATGTTTATTAGGTTGGACTGTACAAAAATTGAAACAACACCTTGCGTCCGTTTATCCTACAAAACCGAAAGAGGGCCACCAGAGACTAATTTATTCTGGAAAACTGTTAAATGATGGCCTGCAGTTAAAAGACATACTTAGAAAAGACAATGGAAATTCGCATACTGTTCATTTGGTATGCACCACAAGTACTGATGGGAATTTACGTAGTGCCAGCACCCCTGTGTTGAATAATATGACAGAGTCTTTGGACAGCAACATGTCTTCTTCAACAGAACCATCTATCCCGGATGGTTTAAGGCATCGTGGATTATCCCACATGCCAACAACTCCTAACTTACTCTCTTATCAACATCATGCCTATGGACATAACCAGAATATGCAGGGACTTAATGACCAACAAATGTTTTGGATGCAGCAAATGTATGCCCAGCAAATGGTTCAGTACATGCAATATGTTCAACAAAATAACTTACAAACTAACACCGATCTTGCTCCAGGATTTAACCATGTTCCTAATATCAATACCCCACCTTTGGCACCAGGTGTGGCTGCTCCACCGCAGCGTAACAATGCAGGTAACAGACCTGGGGCTGGTATGCGAATGAATGCTCAAGGTGGGGCTGTGGATGATGATGATGAAGAAGAAGGCAATCGTGATTGGTTGGACTGGGTATATGTGCTCAGTAGAGCTGGTGTATTGTTCGCAATCTTATATTTCTACTCTACATTTGGCCGTTTTGTATTAGTACTTGGTTTTTTTGTGCTGGCTTGGTTGTATAATACTGGATTTTTCCAGTTAAACCGTAGGCAACCCAGGAGAGTAGAAGAAGTTGAGGAGGTAAACGCCCATGAGAATAATGACCAAGACCAGGATAATACACCGCAAGACCAGGAACAGAATGAAGACAGTGGTGATAATAATCAAACAGACAATACTGAGGCACCTCCTACACCCAGGCCTAGTATATTTGGCATTCTGTGGACATTCTTCCTTACATTCTTCACATCTTTAGTGCCTGAAAATCCACAAGCAGTGGCTTTAAATTAATTTAATGTACTTATAAAAGTAATTCGATTATTAGGAACTAATATAATAGAGGTAACATTTAAAACACAAAAATAGAAAAAGAAACTATAACTATAGAAAAAGACTACATAGGTTAACAGGCAGTTTAAAAAAATGTAATATATAAACATTATACAGTGTATGTCACAATCTTTACTTTGTATTTTGTTTGTGAATGTAATTTCAGCAACAGTGTCTGGACACTGATAGACACCAGTTTTAGCGATTTTGATATAATCCCGAAGAATATTCAAAAGCAGTTCTTTGGCACCTATGTGTTTCCTTAGGGATCTCAGGCGCGGATACATGGGGATTTCCACCGTTTTCTGGAACACGGTCACAACATTTCTGGAAAAAAAAACCTAGAAAACCCTATAAAAATCATGTTAAAAGTTGTTTCGAAAACGGTCACGATTTCCTGACCGTTTTCCTAGGCTAGAAGCAGTTCCTTTGTTCCTCTATGCTGTAATCGTATGAGCTTGGATTAACTTATTTGAATATATAAGCACCAGCTAAAATGTGTTAATTATATAATGAGTGTTCCTACCCCATGTGTTCAACATTTGGAAACCTGTCACAACTGTGCTCTGTATCCGCCCCTGGATCTTGGTATGCTATTGTGCTTGATAATTAAGGCGGGGGTTCAGGATGGGAATGATTTGCTTCTGTGAAACCGGGTATGAAATTTTTGCTTTGATATATGAAGCTTTTAAACAGAGGAGATCTCATTGTTTTGATCCAAAATAAGAATTGCTATATATGCTATGACATTTGGAAATGAATTAAAAACTTTGACCAAAAACAGTCCCGAAATGCTTGAACTGGATTTGAAATCAAGAGTACAGGATAGAGAGTCAGTGGTTGTAAAACAGCAACAGCATTAATTCCCCATTGCTTCAAAGTGTTATAAGGCAGCGAAAACATTTCGGTTATGTACAATTGTTTTGTATGCTAATAACATGGCTTAGCAAAGTATGATTTCGTTGCCTTGAATTTTAGATGCAAAACATTGCTACTGGAACCAATTATTGTATCTAAAAAGCTGAAAATCTAAAAAGCTGAGATGAATACCGGTGGACATAGTTTGTGTGTGCAAAATATTAATAAAAAGCGTGATAATGAAAAAATGTTTTGTTAAAGATATTTCTGTGGAATTACTGGCAATTATTGGGATAACAATTCAGTACAAGTTTCTTTTATTCATGTTAAATAATAACTAATTATTTGTGATTATTGTTCTAGATAAGAAAATGAAAAACCATACTTCTGTATTGTCTTGTTAATGTCATAAGCATAGCTGTAGCACCTGCAGTCATTTTCGAAATTAATGAATGGTAACTAGTCCCACAGTTTCTTAGGGGGGCGAGTACCGTTTGGCACAACTTATTACAGCTATAAACTTCTTGTCAAATTTTGGGCTGTGAAATAAATAGATTACATAGCAAAAGTAAACATTTTTGGAAAGGCAGGAACTTGAAGACTACAAAAATTTACTTTTCGTATCTGACACAATGATGTAATCAGCAAGTGCAATATTTTGGTTAAAAACTCGCTTTTTGCAGAACATAAACTTTAAAAAGTTCAACACCACTACAGATACAAAGCTTAAATTTGAAAGAGATTTTGCTTTACTCAGATTTGTATCTGTAGACAGGGTCAGGGACTTGTGATTTCTATTTGTTTTGAAGTTTGTTTTGAAAAACTGAGTTTTCACCTAAAATGGCCTCCATGCTAATTATTAATCACGAGAAACTCAAGTAATTTTTCTAAATCCTTATATTAGTGCCTCTACAAAAATGTGCTATTTTATTAGTCTTTCCAATTAACTACCCAAAGTTATCCTCAAAGTATAAAAGTTTAAAATCGTCTCGGTAGTACACAAATGTTGTTTGCTTCCAACATAACATGTTGTTTCTGTGAGAATGCATAATTTGCACGTCAATGAAAATACTAAGCAAAAAAAGTTTGTATAACATTATTCTTCCAAAAACTTGCAAAAAGAAAGCTTGACAGAGAAGATTCTAGTTTTACTAAGGGGAGACTGTTTTTTTGATTTTAACAAGAATTTGTGCCCATTTGCCTTGCATAATTTTTTCAAGTTTCCAGCCATTGCCTATTTGTTTATTTATTATTGCCTCAAGTTGCAATTATTTCCGCAGAATAGTATACTAAGCATGTATATCAATTAATTTGTATGAAATGATTCCTCGTTGCACAAGTATGCACCAGGTTATGAAAGTATATAAAGAATTTTTTTTACACGAAAAATAAACATCTATTATGATCTCTATTTTTTGCGTGTATTAATCAACTGATGTACAATAGGTACACTGATAATGATTTCCTTTTTCTTGTCCCGTCACAGCTGCAATCGATCTAGTATATGGCATTGATAAACCCAGTATTATAAGGGTTCAATTCACTTCAATGGTAATAACTTGTGTTCTAGTAATTTGTTTAAAGCTGCGAAATATTATGTCCTACACTCAGTTTTTCCCATTTTTTCGTCCAGCTTTAAGCACTGTTTTTGCTATGGCTGATGGAAGACCACCTAGTGGGCATTTTGGAAATCACAACGCTGTTAACTAAAGCTCATCATCTGCGAAATAATCCCATTAATTTTCGATAAAAATGGCATTTAGATTTTCTTTATTTTCCCGATTTTTAAAGACAGCTTTAAACCAAGGTTGGTACCTTTTAGTCTTTGACGTTCACCTTTCTGGTGTCAGAAATTGCAAATTTCCGCGCAGTTCTTGCACAATAACTAAGTAATATTACTGTAAATCTTACTTTTTTAGAAATAAAATAAATACAGTAACTTTAGAAGAGTATTACAATTATTTATCTTACTTGGAGCAAATATAAACAAGCACACACTATATAACCAGTATTTGTAATAAGTAAAATTACAAGATACAATAACTGAGAAAATCCAAAATCTGGACTGTTTTAATTGATTAAATAAGATATCATTTTGTATATATACACGTTTTGATACTTTTTGCACGAATCTTATTGTCTTTTATTGATACTGCCATAATCCTTTGTAACTTCCTTCTGTTTGTCTTTGTCTAATACGTACTTCATGAACCTGAAAAAATGTTATTAAAGCTAGAATTTTGTAGGTGTAATAAATTTCAAGTTGATAGAAAGATATTTAAGAACGTATTTTGTAAAGTAGACAATTGTCGCGTGCATGAACCTACAAACTGCAAACGGTGTTCATAAATGCTCCTTCGTCAAGCTAGTTGGCACTTTTGGGAAGAATTAGATTTTCGAAAACCGAAGTGCTACACTTCCGTAAGAGATCCATTGCACATTATCATTTGTTGGAACAAAATTACACTGAAATTGTAATCCTTTTAATAGAGATATAACTCTTACCCAATAATAATTATGGCTATTACATTCGTTAATGCCATAATCAAGGAAACAAAGCCTTTGTAAAAATTCAATGTTCCTGTATACGTAATGTTCCATAGGACCGTACCAACGATATAGCATACAACAACTTCATTAGCAGCAATTCCCGCAAACAACGAACCTGCAAAAAAAGCAACGTCAAAAGATAAAAAAATGTAAAACTCACGTAACCATGATATAATTTATGGGTCGATTGTGTGCCAGACAACAAAATTCCAACGCTATACCGAAACTTTCTGGCCATGTTTCTGGAACATCAACGGGAAGAATTTTTTCAGTGTATTTACATTTGCAGATTTATGAAACATGTTTAGTTGTTACATAGAGTTACATAGAGTACCGGATTCATCGAACGCACATGCACTGTAAACAGTTTTTCAGAGGTCAAATTTGAAACCAGAAAGTGTGCTTTTATGACGAAGAGTTTTAATTGGATATTTTCTGCTGCAATGAATCACACCCGGGGGAGGTGACTGTCAGAATAGTACGCATGTTCGTTACAAAAAACCGGGCGAAAGGGTATGTTTTTCAGCATTCAGTCCGGGCACCCAGTACGCCCTGAAAAGGGTATAAAATAGCTTAAAACTCTTACAAAACGAAAATTTAGTCCCAAAAATAATAAAAAGGTGTATTTTTACTACCTTATTTACATTATAATTAAGTCGTGTTATTTTTTTCTAAGATTTTGTGTTTTAATTTTGAACATTATTTTGCAAATTTACTGTACAATTTTGTTTTGATGAGGTTTTTTTTTGTTTTTGTTTTTGTTTTTTGGTTATCGATTTTATTTGGGCACCGTTTTTTTTAGCTCCTAGGTCCCAAAAGGGGGCTTTTTTACCCTTCATAACAAACATGGGTACCCAGTTATTCTGACTGTCACCCCCCGGGGAATCACATGGACAAATCTAGAGCTTATTTCTGTTGTTTACTTCCTCTGGCAAGTCGTCATGAGTAGAAAACTGACATGTAGCGCTTATCGGAAATATGACGTTCAAGCATGACCTATGTATGATGTATGATATTGTCATCCGGCGACAGACAATGGAAAACTTATATATATACCTTGCTCACTAGCCGATACTAGTTTTGACATACGAGCACGTAACATAGGAAGATGTAAACTCTGCACCATCCCTACGGGGATAGCTGAAATACAAGATTTCAAAAAAATGTCACATATAGAAATGAGGATACTGAGTCTTACTGAAAATACAAGATATGACAAATTGTCTTATACTAATAAAGCCTGTTCAACATAGTTTACTGAGAGCGGTTATTAAAAAATTAACTCGAGTTCCCGCTCGAATTTTTATTAGATTGGAAAAGTAAAATTAACGTTGACATATCACAAAATACATACACCCCCGCATATACCAAAAATATGATAATTAAAATCTACTAAATTAGTCACGTTCTGTATTAATTGGAGTCTAACTTAGCGATTTCAAAATTTTAACAATCATTACCATGCTACCGTACAGCTCAGGTCTGCATGTCGTTTCAACTTGTAATTGTAAGTCAATCGAAATGAAAATTTCTATCACCAAAACTCGTACATACTTGTATTTTTAATCACCTTAACAGATATATATGGAATGAACAACGACACTTCCTGTATAATTTGCTGAGCACAGAACTAACTTTTATAATGAACAACATTTTACTTAAAAAACAAATCAACTCAAAATGACTTCACAAGTTGCTGCGACGTGTTTCAATTTGATAATGTATCTGATATTTCGTTATATACTAGGGAGGGTTACAAGTACGGTTTATAGATTAATCAAATTCACTTATATATATTAATAATCAAAAAGAGCTAGTCCACATTTACTTGAACAGGTAGGTGTGAGTGGTAATATGTTATAATACTGTAATCCCTTCAGTCCCTTTCTTTCGCGGAGAAATAACATTAACGCCTTTCGCGGTAGGTAAAGAGGCGCGAAAATATAATCCCGTGAAATATAATCCCCATTTACGATAGTGCCTACGAAAGATGGTATACATTTAGTCTATCATTCATTGATCATTCATTGATAGTACTTACCTAACCATAGAAGAAGCCGCGAATTAGCGATACCAAACATGATAAACCTGATTACACACAGGATCGTGGCAATCAGCGCTACAGTCAAATCAGAAAGTTTTAGACATTTAATGAAGAAAAGTATTCCAAGAACTGATCCAAAAACCGAAGTAATTGCGGATATTCCAAAATAAAGACCAAGTTCTGGCGCTTTGAAACAAAATGGAGAATTTATGAAATAAAGTACTTGGACACCATAAGAAGATACAACCGGCGATCCAATCAGCAAAAGAGCTTGTAATAATAAAAAAAGTTTCCATGGACGACCACTTTCTTTTGCAGTAACACAAAACACTCGAAATGCATTCTTAGCAATAGTGATAACTGATACCGATCTCCGTGAATCTTGTACTATAGTTTCTGGTACAAAAAAGAATGTATAGATCAAGCAAAGAAAAAGTAGACCAGTAACAAGAATCATTGGGCCTAGATATCCTGAAGACGTGTTTAACCAAAAACCGAAACCTGCACTAGAAGCAGCCCCAACTGCCATGCATATTTCACAAATGGCAATTCTAGTGGGCCTTTGCTCAGGTGTAGTAGTGTCAGAAATGTAAGAAAAACAAGCTGTGATAAACGTTGAAAAATATCCACACATTCCATCTAAGCAAGCACCAATGAAAAGAAAGTATATATTCAACTTGGAATAAATCACTACCACAAATAAGAGCATTTTCAGAAAACTTCCGAATAATGACAATAGCAGTGCTGGTTTTCTGCCTTTTTGGTCAGTATACCCTCCGAGATAAACACCGGAAAATACAGCGGGAACTCCGGAACATATTGTCAGGTATAACAAGAATATGGACGATTCTCCTTGAATTTGTTGTTGCAACTTGTATGCAGAGCTATTTTTATTAGTTACATTACAGGGATCATTATTATCTCCAGTACTAGCTGGCGTAAAATTATATTGTTTTCCAATTTGGTCAGTAATATATTCAGTAATTAACGGACTACTCCCAATCGATGCAGCAAAATATAGCAGTATTATTGGTTCTACAATTATATTCCTCGATGGCTGTTTTATTTGAACATCTGTGACGTGTTCCTGTGATGGTATCAAAGGTTTTTGGTCATCTTTGGTGGAAGTTCTTCCCGTCATTCTGGTACTTGGGGAGCGCGTTACTGATCACAGAATACTTTGAGGCTTTTTGCGGCTTCTGTAACAACTGTATTGCATATTCTGAAAATAATAACGCAGGCAAATCATTGGTTCCGTATAAGGCACACAATGTTTTTAATTAGTCACAACTTTTGGACACAATCACATTACCTTTAGACAAAGCTGAATAATGAACACTAAGACAATATATTAATTACTGAATACTAAAGACATTAAAATCAATAAAAATTGATAAATTTAAAAAAATAGATATATTTTCAACATTTCGGCCTTCATCAGGTATATTCTATATTTTTTTTAATATACAATTTTGATGTTGTGATTTTAATGTTGATGTACTTAATTATAGTGACTATAAATTATCGAACAATAAAGAGATATGTTCTCCAAAGTGACCTTAAAGTAGATAAGGGTATTTAGACCACCTCAGGCGAATTTTTACAAAGGCAACTGTCCTGGTACCTAAGGTTCATTTTTTAGTTATGTCGATACATAAGCAGCATATAAACAGCATTTCCAGTTCCAGGATCAGTGCCCTGAAGTAATAATTACAAGGAGTACAGAGTCAATGGCCTTCTCTACGCTAGGATATATAAAACTCTTAGAGTTTAAGAGCTTCGAAACGTTTAACTTCTTAACTGTTACCTGTTAAATGGTAATTTGTTTTACGTATATAACATTAGGTATCAGTTATAGTTTTGCGCACATATGCTGCTGTAAATATATGCCACGTACCTCACAAATGTTTCTTAAGGACGGTTGTTCATTTACAACGTCGCTTCGATCATCAAGCATTACGTATCTCATCTCATGAAATATTGACCCGCTGAATGACTTTGTACTTCAATCCCTGCCTGGAAATATCAGTCGCGGAGCAAAGATCACGTTTATTTTGTTCAAATATAATAACTAATGAAGAAGAATCAGTATATATTTGGATCCTGGGATTTGGATCACGGCCTAACTCGACCTATTGGACTGTAATACTTGGTCTGTGATCGCATTCTACTGTATTCTATGAAACCAGGAATTATTGCATTGAACCGTAGAATTTTCATCTAAATATATCAACCTGTCCATAAATTCTAATTTTTAGTAGATATCAGATAGAAATCCGAGAAATACCTAGCCACTCAATTTAAAGTAGTTTCCTAGTAGTTTTGAAAACGCTAACTTTTTCGATACCTTACTGTAGCGATCCATATTTCATGAAATTCGCAATATAGCTCAATTCTGATGATATCAGTTCTATGGAATGGGAGAATTAGTTTATCAGAGTCTTATTGTCTTTACTTAACGACCTCGCAAAACGTCTCAATGGGCTTTTCAGTGGCAAAATAGAACAGACTTGTAAACATGAATATTTGTGGATACACTGGACTCAGTCTGAATAATGAATTTTGTATCATGGTAATTTGCTTTTACTCAAATTTCCTGATGATAAATTATATTTTTTTGCACCTGCGCAACTTATTAGTCATATTTAAATGCAATTAGTTCTATACCAATTTCATATGTTTCCATATTCATTATTAAAAATGATTAATTTATTGACAGTACTGTTTTAAATGAAGACATAAGAGTAAATTGTCAACTAGCAGCCTGCAGACAGACTAATTTGTCAGAAGTGATTAATATGCTAGTCCATAGATATCATCGCGATGATCTATATATGTTAATTGGACCTATTTGGATCTGTGAAGTAGTACGAATAAGTCTTAAATCCTAAAAAAAATATCATAAATGTTTAATGATACTATAACCCGTAGGAATATCTTCGATATATCTTAGATATTGATGTTACTATTTGCATACACTCGGTGGTGTCACCAGTTAAGACCACGAACGGTTCGCAAATAACCATTGCAATAAGCATTCAAGTGTGGACGACTTCAAATTCACTGTGTGCCGCAAGGATATTTTGTCTCTTACTTAAATACAGCTGATATACCCGCTGGAGTAAAACTATGAATTAAACTTTATAACGGGGACTTGATAGAGGCTTTCCTTAAAAATGAATGGTACTCAGCAATGCTGAAATTTGAAATTCTGTTAATGTTAGATACATATGTGCTATATCACTCCTACTGCATTTAACATTTTCTCAGAATAGCATACAATTTCAGGGTGACACGGGAATTTAGGAAATACTTTATTTAATTCATTAGACCTAGTATTTGCTAATTATTCAATGCAGCCACGTACTTGGTATTAAGTGACAGGAGGCTTTTGATGAATATTTTCGTATAAATGACACTCATAATTATCACCACTTATTTTCAGCAAAATTAACTTGGTTTCATGTGTTGATGTCAGAAATTTGTCTTTCGAATCTCTGTAGATATTCTTTTTCTGTCAACAACTGACCATCTCAGTCAAATTTGACAGCCGACTTACGTACTCTAATCTTGCAGTCCAAGAACCTTTAATTAACATAGTCAAAGGGCAATCTGAATAAATCAGCACCAACGGATGGATTTATTCAGACTGGACAAAGGGGTTCCGTCCCCGGGGGTTAACTTGAAAGGAAGTCGGGTACGCATGGTTGTCCGAAAAAACGGGGGTATGGGGTACCTTTTTTGCCGTTCGACGGGGTACTCGGGAACCCCGTTTAGGGGTCGATTTTGGCGGAAAAACACATTTAGGGGTATGCTTTTGGCAAATGTAACTTCCCGTCGTTAGGGGTTGGTTTTTCACGTAACGCCTCCCGTTTAGGGGTCCTTTTTTCAGTGGGACCAGCGAGCATTACCTTTTGGCGACCATTTTTTTTTTTTGGTTGTTAATTTTTCAGACTGAGAAAACTTCCCGTTTAGGGGTGGTACCTTTTTGAGCAAAATCTTCCCGTTTAGGGTTGGTATTTTGATCCTCTACTTCCCGTTTAGGGGCTTATTTTGAAACCTACGGACGAGCATGGGTACCCGACTTCCTTTCAAGTTAGCCCCCCGGGGTTCCGTCACATATACTCATTCTATACAAGGAAAATTCCTACAAGTGATTTTAAAAATTCCCACCAGGAGTCTTAAGTCAGTCCCTGCAAAAAATCGGCTGTAGGCACGAGATACGACATACTTTCATTCTTTACGACTCACAACTTGTTTCCATTAAAATTAGTTGGATAATCAATTCAGTTTTATTTGCAGTTTTACTTTAAATTACAATCAAACTGAATACTTTTAAAAATTCAGATAATTAATATGGTATTCTACTAAAATAATTGATAGTAATGTTTTTAATTGCCGCACCAAGACACCTTTGCACAGAAAACAACAACTCATAGTATCTATAAATAAAACAACACCATATCATTATAATAATCTAATTAAAAGATATATTTTTGAAATATCATATCAGCAGCACAGAAACAGTACAAGTTTTGCATATTATACCAATATACAAGAGCCAAAACATAGTACTCATTAAATCAGCTGTCTGAGTAATAACTATCTATAACCACTTGTTTACTAAACTATCCTTATTAAACTTGCACATGTGCATTGACAATAGGCAATGCAATGTATTGAAAGACTAAAAAAAATTGTTTTCTGTCAAATTAAAAAATTTAGTAAGGTAAATATGGCACCAACTGAGTTTGAGATTACCTCAAGTATGAATTTATTTAATAAAAATACTCATAAAAAGTATGTAAAAATTTACTCAGTACAAAAAAAACAAAAACCATTTATTGGAATAGAAGCATATCAGTCTACACAATGATGACTGGTATCATTTCAGTAGACATTTTTATCATAACTCTTATTTGTAATCAATTCCAAAACAAAGACAATTGCTCAAAGTCTAGGGGAGAAATGACCTCTATTCCGATAAATACAGTTTTAATAATTATATTAACTAGACTAATATAACATGATAAATTAAATCCACAACCTGATCTGGAATGTTTTAAAGCAATTTGGATATGAGCTCTAACAATTAGGAGTAATTAGGTTGCACAGCATGTGCAACCTATTGAGATTATCTTTTTTTTTCTTTTTTTTTTTTCTTCCAATTTTCAAACGTCTATAACTTGGAGACGCTTTGAGCTATGGGTGTCAAACTTAAGGTGCAGACTTAGTAGGGAGGGGGACATACAAAAATTAGGCCAGGGGTCAATTTAAGGATAGTAGGTCAAATTTCAAAAATGTCTTAAAACGTTCAAAACTGAAGATATCTGGTGACCTTGATTATTTTTGAGGTCCTTTATGGAGGTCTTTTATGGGTCAAAAGGTCAGATTTTTATTTTTTAGCATGTTTCTGGTTAATTTTAATAAGCAAGATACTATAAATCAAGACAGAGTGGTGCTACAGTCGTATAATTTGACATATGTCATCCCTATGTCATCATAGCTGACCTAGTTATTCAGGGGTCAAAAGGTCAAACTCTTATAATATTTGCATTTAACTTCCGAAAATGATGGTTTTATGTCATTTAAAGGTACTCTATGGGTCGTATGGTCATTTTAAGGTCAAAAGGTCAAAAAAAATAATTTCCGGAAATTTGATGAAAAGTTCAAAAATGAGGTTATCTTAGCTGACTTTGAGGTCCATAGGGTCATTCAGAGGTCAAACAGTCAAAATCTCACAATTTCATGAAACTTTCGACAAGAGGACCTAAAGGTCATCCAGAGGTATTTGAACATCCATGGGTTCCAGGATAATTCTAATAGGTCTGGATATCCAACTATTTCTTTGTGCAACCTGGCCCTTGCTAAAAGGCTATTCTAGTTTATCTCCTGTTTCTGCTGTTTTATGACTGCTTGAGCAGCAGCCAAACTAAATGTCATTATAAACATGCAAGACTGGCAATTAACTCTTTGAATTTATAATATTTAATTCAAAGACTTTAAGTATGAGCTGTAAAACTAACTTGCTGTACATCTGAGTTCAAAGAATTTTAGCTAACATTAATAGTACTTCCATAATTCAAGCTATTTCTTTTCAAATCTTTCATTCCTTTGAACTGCTTTTCTTCTTTATATAACTTGTATTTCACAATTCTGAAACAAAAGATGACAGCCTGCATACACTGATGTATCAGTAGAAAATAAATAAAGTTTAAATTGACACAGGGTTGTCATTCATAGAAGCATAACAATGAGCAAGACATTTTAATGGTGCTCAACACAGATAGAAGCTGAGTATATCACGGCTATTCATTTTTGAGAGCAAAATTAACAACAAGATAGAATGTCGAGCAAAACCAGACGAACCCAATGTCGTAGTAATACAGTTTTTGAGTCTGTAAAAAAAGGCGGTTATGTGAGGAAGTATATAACAACAAACGTTTTGTAACAAAACTCTTTATTTTTTAATCAGAATATTAACGAAATATATTTTGATATCGGCTAAAGCGACACTAACCATTTTAAGGTGAATTACCATGATATTTGAGTTTATTTTAACCGTGTATGCTTTTTAAAAGGCTGCGCTACGGTTCATGACGTTTTTTTTACACTTTCTGAAGTTGACGTCACAGAATATGTGTACACAAGTAGCCGGCACGGGACAGCGATTTCAGTCTAAATGAGTGTGTTAGGAAATGTTCCGGAGCCTGATACTGATCCATACTTGCACTAATCACGTCAAAAAGTAGATTTTCTTACTTTAAGTCAACTACACATTTTTCAGTTACACATTTCTGGTAGTGCGGCTTTACGTTTAATTATTAATAATGTTTTTCTTCTTCCTTTTTAAAATTTATTTTGCTTGACATTATGGTTTACTGACCTTCCTTGTAATATATTGGTCACTAAACCTGTGAATTCATTTCTTAAGTAAAAAGTAAGTCCATTTTCTAAATAAAAGTAAGTATCAGGCTTCGTGGCTCGATCAGGATGACTCATGTAAAACAGACTTTTTTAATATAAGCTTCAAGCTTATTAAGAATAGTTCATGAAAATAACAACCAAATAAACTAACACTGTTTAATTCACTTACCCAATAACAATAACAGAAAAGAAAACACTTAACGCCATCAACAAGAAAACAAATCCTGTATAGAGAGCCAGTGTTTCCTTATAAACCAAATTCCACAACAAAGTCCCAAGGACATTACAGACAATAATTTCAAAGCAGGCAATTCCTGCAAACAGTGAACCTATAAAATAAATATCACTTCACATTAAAACAATCATGAAATTCCATAAGATTTTTGCAATATTCAGATTGTTATATTGTCCCTGTTGCAGCTGATTTGACATAAATATTTACATGGTATGAAAACCAACAATAGACATAGTTATCTGGTGTGTGATTGACAACTGAAAAAGAATGAAAACTAGTACATTTACATTTGCTGGTCTCAAGTCAGTTGGATAATTACAAATCTATACATGCAAAAATTGGTTTTGGATGGCATGCTTTCCTGTTTCTTACAAGTCTAATATGATAAATGGACTTTGGGATCAGATAAACAAATTATCAGATATTTTTTCAGTTCAGTAAATCACAATTGCCATCCACTATTCATTTCAGTATAAAAAGGAAATAATATATACCTTGTTCACTTGCCAATACTAATTTTGACATCCGAGCACGTATCAAGGGTATACTTAAAAACTGCATGCATCCTACAGGGATAGCTGAAAAACAAAGAAATGCATAAACATTTTTTGAATTTGCATCTAATCAATGAATAATATATTATTACTATTTGCTCTAAACAATACCACATTAAATCTAAACATTTTGTGCAAAACAGAAAAAAGGAAACATTAATGCCAAAACACCATACCTTTATCAAAACTATTAACTTGCACTTTATCTAAAACTACTTTGCATATCAGTTTCAGTAGACAAAAAACACTACATGGTACTTCTCACCGATACAAAAATATATAAGTATACAATATTGTGCTAAAATTATTAAATAACTTTTATTTACATCGTGATTTGTAATTAGAGGATATCTGCCTTACAAAATCCAAGGATTAAAAAATGTTAAACAAAAACATAAATTAATGTTAATCTAATAACTATGACTAGGTACTTACTTAACCAGAGCATTAGCTTTGTATTAGCCAGACCATACATAGTATATTTGATAACACCAGTGATGCTAGCAAGCAGAGATACAGTCAAATCTGATAGTTTCAGACATTTCATAAAAACCATTAAAGCTGCAGCTGACCCAACAGCTATTCCAATTGCAGATATGCCTCCGAAAAGACCTATTTCTATGGAATCGAAACAAAAAGGAGAATTCATGTAATACAGTCCCATAACTCCAGAACTCGATATTGCAGATAATCCCACAAGTGTAATAGCAAGTAGCAATAACAAAAGTTTACAAGGACGACCAGATTCTTTGTCTTTGAAGTACACTTCGTATGCATTCTTAGCAATAATAGTGATTGATACTGATTTTCGTGGATCGCTCACTATGGTTTCTGGTACAAAAAAAAATGTATAGAATAAACAAACCAAGCATAAACAAGTGATGAAGACCATTGGAATAATAAATCCCGAAGCTTTTAACCAGAAGCCAAACCCTGCACTGGCAGAAGACCCAATTGCCATGAACAATTCAGTGATGGAAATTCTTAAAGCTCTTTGCTCGCGTGTTGTTGAGTCGGAAATATATGCAAAACAAGCTGCAATAAACAGTGAGAAATAACCACACATTCCATCTAAGAAAGCACCAATAAAAAGGAAGTATATATTTGCTTGGAAAAACATTACTAATGTATAAGTAAGCATTCTAAGAAAACCTCCTAATAAAGGTATTAAAATCCCTATCTTCCTGCCTTTTTGGTCAGTATATCCCCCGAGATACAGGCCAGAAAAGAGAGCAGGAACACCAGAACATGCTGTTAAGTATAACATAAAAATAGATGATTCTCCTTGAATTTCTTGTTGTAATTTGTACACAGCATTACTGTCATTAGTTAAATTGCAGGGATTAATAGTATCATTGTTGTTTCCAATACCAGCCTGTGTAAAATTATGTTGTTTTCCATAAGCGACATAAACATACTGACTGATTATTGGACCAACGCCAATCGCACCAGCAAAATACAGAAGTATTAGTGGTTCTAAAACAATTCTCCTTGTAGGTTTTATTATTTGAATATCTGTATATTTTTCATATGACGATAGCAAAGGCTTTTGGTCATCTTTGTATGAAACCTCCTCTTCTGTCATATTGATATCAACTCTTGATCACAGGCCCCGAGATCACAGGGTGCTCTTGCTTGTTACTAGTTGGGCAGTGTTTTAAATTCTGAAAATTAAAATAAATCATTACAAGATTCACATCATAACAGGCTTATACACATTCATTAGGCATTAGTTGGAATATAACATAAGGATATAATCATGAGCGAACAACAAATAACTAAAAATGTGCATATGGTTAAAGGTCATATTTACAGTCACTGTGGTGGATAATGATTTTCCCCCAAAGAGCGTGTGCGTGCAAAATTTTATTGATACATTAGATGTGAATTAACATACATTATGGTGTAAAGTATATGTTTATTTATAAAAAAAATCATAAGTAATATATCATCAAATACACCTAGTATAGTCAAGTCAAGTCAAAAATCACTTATTAAAGTGACATGTAGTTTTTAAATTTACAATATTGATAGTTATGAAATAACAAGTACTACCCAGCCCGACTGGACTTATAAGTCACTGTTTTATAAAAATAACACTTAAAAAATAAAGTATAGTTAGTATTCTCCCAAAAACAAGAAATACAAGAACTGGAGATTGTTCATTTTGGGCAAACTGGCAGAAGCACCCAATGGGAATATTTTTGAGGGAGTTTATATCCGGTTATATAGCAAATCAACATATACTTTACATGTGTCGGTGGATAATGATTTTCCCTAAGGAGTGCGTGCAAGATACATTACATGTGAATTCATATGCATAATTATAGTGTAAAGTATATCTTTATTTATAAAAAAACATAAGTAATATATTATCAATTACACCTAGTATAGTTAATGTTCTCCCAAAAAAAGAAATACAAGAACAAGAAATCACACATTTTGGTGCAAACTGGTAGAAACACCCAATGAGAATAATTTTTGAGGGAATTTATGTAGCAAACCAACATGTTTTACATGCTTCATGCTTACATAAACCATTTTTTGGTGTAGCTCAGAAGTTCATATCTGCTCCCTATTCACCTGCAAGCTGAGTTTTTTAAATTCATTTGCCAGCTGAATATGTGCAAACTTTATCTGCCAGCTGAAATAGTCTCAGCTGTCAGCTGAAATTTGAGAAAAGACGTTTTTCATACTTAAATAAATCACGCAGCATTGCGAATTATTAATCAACTATCTTACATGTATACATGACAGTGCAAAATAAAGCAAACTTGGCTATGTCTATGGTTGTCACAGGTCACTAACTAAATTTTATAGGCAAACCTCTGCAGGAATTTGTTCTACGCATGACCAAACTTGCGATCTATCTCACGTGGGCATTGTTTATGGTATAGGGTAGGCTTCTTGTTTTTAGGTTCTACCTACTGATCCGAGAAATTAGCGAGTCAGACTGATCATGTGAAACATATTGAAACCTTACAATGTCACAAGTTGTTTTTGAATTAATCACACTTGCAACTCTAAGCGTACCTGTTCCGGTAGTTAAGCATTATTAAGTAACAGTGAAATTAATTTACATATTATTTTCAATTCATCATTAATAACATAATTTAACACGAGTAACCCATAACACTGCCTAAACGTGGTAAATCATGATTTAGTAGTGTGTCATGCATTCAGAAAGTACATCTGCATTATTGGCGCCATTGCGGGGACCACTGCCCACAAACGATGGCATGTGGCTTTTAAACAAGTCATGAGTTATTTTAAAGCATGGACCAGCTTATAAGCAAATAAATAACTTATTTGATAGCAAATAAATTAGCAATGCACAAAGCAGCATTAAATGAAAAATAAAACTGCATGTTAGCATACATCATTTGATGCCTAGGCCACACCAAAAAGATGAGTTGTTTAACGGATGAAAGCAATCAAAATCCAAGTCGGTTGGCCTTTTTTAGAGTTAGAATTTTATTTTTTTTAAGTGATTGTGCCCGTTGAACAAGGTTTATTAACAAAAGTAAAAACGCCAAAATTTGAAGCGGTCGGGCATGTTAAACAGGTATCTTTTCATCTCGTCTTAGTTAAACTTTTGAATTAAATTTTGCAAATTAGTTGCTAGAAAACACAGTCCAAATCATAATTCCACAGCGGCATACAGAATCATGCAGATTTATAATATAAACTTGGTAAACAATGGTTACTGCATCTATATACTTATTAAAGTTTTTAACAAAAAATCCCGCATCTCCTATTAATATAGCCAGCATAAGTAATTACTGTTACCTATTAGCTTTTTAAATGTCTTGTGTAATTAGGGAAGCAAGCCTATTGATTTGTATGATTTCTTTCTGACTTCTTCTTTTTCTTCTGCCAATTTTCAGCAAGCTATCTCTCGAAGATGGTTACAGCTAGGAACTTGGAATTTGATATGTGACATCCCTGGGGTGGGCCATTGTTGACCTTGAGGTCAAAAGGTCATTTGGAGATCAAAGGTAAAATCCTAAAATTGCTCCAAATATTCCAAATGATGGAATCTAGTTATGACGAAATGATTTTGATGACTGAGAATATTTCAATTAATTTAGTGATCTTCCAGTTTTCACTAAGCTTTTTCACTCACTTTGAAGATGGTTACAGGCATGGACATGGTACTTGAGGTCTGGCATCCCTAGCATATACCATTGCTGACCTTGAGGTCAAAAGGTCAAATTTCTAAAATTGCTTGAAATATTCCAAAATGGTGGTATTAGGCTATAAATAGAAAGTATTTGAGGATCAGATGCATTAAGGATAGAAAAATCGGTAATTTTTAACAAAAGTAGGTGTGGCTTTTAACGTTGGTGTTACTTAGGGCATGTTTGATTCTTGTGTTTCTGCAGTGAGTCTGCCTACCACTACCCATTTAATTAAAAAATACCTCCTTTTTGTCCATGTTGAAAATTATTTGCAATGGTTAGAGTACTAATTTCAGCATAGGTCTTGCGTAAGGTGCATTTTTCAAACCTCTACCACTTTAAAGGCTTTCATATTAACAAGCACGGTTACCCACATTTTATTTGAGTCACCCCGCACGAACTCACTGACGGGGTAAATATTGAGAAAGAGAGGTTGCCAAAAAAACTTACACTTGAGGGAACATATACATTAAGTCATGCAGTGAAAGACAAATTTTACTTGACTATATATATATATATATATATGTTCCTATTCATAGACAGGTTTTGTCTGGGTTCTTTGTCACTTTCCATGCATATAATTAAGTTCAAGCATACTAAATTCAAGTAATTACTTGAAAAGTGATAATTAATGTTGTTCATGTTCAGACGGTCTATATATGACATTGTATACTATCTGCAGTAACTACCAGCCTTGAATGAATCCTAACCGATGTTAAGGAAACATTGTAGTCGCTACAACTATATGCAATGTATATGTGAACAAACGTCTCAAAATAACAGACAACTCGAGACAATAATTTGAATAATCACTTTACAGCATCAGAAAATGATTAAGATTAAGATTAATGATTGTAATTGTATCTGTATTGGTTGTATCAGAAATGAAGGAAATACAACAAATTCTATTATTACAACTGACTTGGAATAATAACCTACTCCTGTTCCAGAACCTGATCACAAATAGTGAAGCAAATTCAGAGCAAATTGAAGGGGCGAAATGGGTTATTGCTTGCTCGTGGTAGTCTGTCATTCTTATTTCAGCATGCAATATCAAAGTCAGGTTTCCACTTAATAATGTAAACAAGTCTGTCCTGGGGGGACTCATTCAAAGTTACTATATACATATGCTGCCCAATAGATCCCCCTTTTTCAGCTCCCGTATTTACTACAGGGTTAAATAAATATGTTTTCATGGTTCTCAAAACCTTTTTTATCACAGGGTATACTTATCTTGTTGAATATTTACCACAAGGTATATTTTCAAAAAATGCTTGTTTACCATACAGCGTGTTTCTTGGAAAATCAAAGCCCGGGGATCCAACTCAAATCAATGGGTTTTTATCGTCATCATGACGGAAAACACAATGAAAACATCCTTACAGGTCCATCTGATTATTTCATCAAAATAATATTTTGTGATACAAAATCTGACCTTCAAAAAGCCCGTTTATTTTCAAGTTAGAAATAGCTTAAATCATTTAACAAACGTCCTTAATACGGTATTGCTAACAAATAATATGCGGTATTGCTATACAAAGCTGCCTAGAAAAAAATTCCATAACAGAAACACAGCTTTTGTAGCAACGAATAAAGTATCCTTTAAAGTTTAAAAGCTTGAATTGACAAATAAAATGTAAAACAACACTCAACACCCCTTGCATAACCAATACTATATTTCTTAGCTAGTGTTGTGCAAAATTCATGGGAAAATTAAGTTTCTTTCCTTGGAAATAGTTCAGTTAGTCATGGCAGATTGCACCCTGTACGATAAAAATGGTCAAGGAGCCACTTTCTTACCAGGCATACCAGCTTTATCAAGCAGTTTGCTAAAATGGTATAGGTTATGTATAAATGTCAAAACAGCATGAGATTGTGCAAATTCAATAATCATCATGAATGTTTGTGTGCACAAACGCGTAAAAAGAGAGATTTTAAAAAGAAATCACGTTAACGCATAGTACGTATAACTAAGGTTATAGTTTATGAATCAATTTATATACAAAAAGGGTACCGGCTTATTTGCTTCTCTGTTCGCGTTTAGGATGATTGGGCATTTTTAAAAACTCAAACAAATCACATATAAATGTCAATGATGCAAATCCTTGTTACGAGTTCGATGCTTTCTTTTCACTTCGGCATTGATATGATCAAAAGAGCATTGTTATACTCTGTGCGCGCATCTATGACAACATGTACATTATCCCTCTATATGTACATGTTCTTGGTCTTGACACCCGAATCAATTACAGCCTTGAAAGTCACGACATCAATCAACCATATAACAGCCAATAACAACGTGAAATCATTTAAGACATTAGCGACATAGTAACCAATCAATAAAAAAAGTTCTATGAAATGACAGCACACAGATTTCCAATGAGTTCATAGCCACTGTCCATTGTTCGTCTAAGATCAAAAGGTTTTGGGCTTTATGGGGGTCGACAATGAAACAGACACTAAAAGGTAATATGGGTTTTAGTGACCCGTCGTGGCAGGAAAAGTATCCATGGGTTATATATAGTTACAGAAGACGGGGATGATATTACCAATGTATTAATACATTTTAATTCAAAAATTATTGGTTGCACCCGTAGGTTTACATATTATTTATAAATATTATGAGAAGATATTATGCCTTTTACAAGTTTCATATAATATGTATTTTCCGCACTAATTCAGATGACAGAAATAGTTTTACAATAAATTTTATTGGACAGGTGGACGGTAAATCTTTTCCTAGTGGAAACAGTATAAAAATAGGATTTGTTTTAGGATCCTTATTATAAGCAGGTGCCAGAATACACTCCATGACCCTTTTGTCATACCCATGGTAATTTTCATTTTTCATCTCACTAATCCACAGTGCATGGCAACTTGGAGCTTTTATTCTTAATTAGATGATATCCCATTTTTGATATAATATTCTTTTAGCAGAAAAAACTATTGTTCAACGCATTAAGGGGTCAAAATTAAAAAATGGAAAAACGCATTTAGTGGCTTTTTCAAAAAACCCATTCACAAACATATGGGTACCGTGGCCAGTTATTTCCTTGCAGTCCAACACTCGAGAAACAAGGCCCGTAAATGTTCACGTATTTACCACTAGATATATAATTTACAAGTCGATTTTACAGGGGGGTATCTATTTCGGGAAAGTTATTTATAACAAGGGTCAAGGTACACATTTCCAGGTTTCTGCTTTTGCCATAGCCATGATTACGGTGTATATAATATATTAAATATTTCATTAATTTTGCAAAGACATTTTTAGCGTGGGATATATTTTTGGGATGTAGTTTTTACCATGCCGGATAGGGTAAATTTTACCATGGAGTTTCACATTCTCACCAAGTTTTAGGGCTTTTTCTCGGGGACTTCACACTCCCACCACTAAAGTGTTTTTGACAGTGGTTTACCCTAGTCCTAGCTTTATGACCCTAGTATATTGCCTATGGCAATATACTAGGGTCATAAAGCTAGGACTAGGTTTACCCTTGATTCGCTTGAAATCTGTATAATAAGTAAATAACTATAAACATTGTCAGTGTTCATGCCCCCCGTTTTAATATGGGCATTGGGTACTGATTTGTGTGTGTGTATCTGTATATGTTCCGAAATACTCCACCTACCTTACGGCATCCTTCCCAGCAACAGATGTTAATATATGTCAATAATACCCGAATAAACCAAACCACCAGACATCATATGCACATGATCTCGGATGTTGTTGTCATATGACACAATGTGACATTTTTATAAACTGATTTGTGATTGGACATTCAAGAACAGGTAAACACTAACCAATCAACATCATGTTAACATTTACTTGTGGACCACTCACTCATACTCACTGCGCATGTGCCAGTTATCAGTTGAGCAAAAACTGACGCGAGGGGGCGAGTGTGCCACTCACTGTCAAGCCAGGCTCTCAAGGTTGCACTACACTAAATAGTTCCTTTGAAGGCACCGGCAGAGCGAAATCTTTAAAAAAAAATCCTGGGTGCATACA
>JAOXYB010019171.1:0-17928 GCA_028565635.1 Phoronis ovalis | reverse complement strand
TACCCCACAATGATAAACCAGATTATAATGCATGATGTATTCTATTCTTTCCTAATGTAAAAAAACAAGAATGTTAAGAAAATATAATCCTACACATTGGATGGGCATTAGGCATGACAAATGTCTTGTTTAGTTTCTTTTTGGTCTCTCGTTGATTCTTAGACTGATTCACAGGATTCTACCAGGCACTAGTTCCCTTGCATTTTGTTCACATTCTTGTGGTCTACACTCCCATTATATGGATGATATCTAAGCTTTCAGATGTATTGTGAGTTAAACACAGACGGCCAATTTTCCTAGTCTATATGTTTAAGCAAATGTGACAGATGTCCAAGTACTGTGCAGCTAGCAATTTTAAATTTTTGTAGCATTCCGCATAAAATGCAAAAATGTTCTTTTCAACTTGGTATAAATTTACCTGTCGATTGATTGAAAATCTTGTAAATTTACTTCTGTTGCTATGCCATCTTTTTGTCAATGCTTTCCGTACCATAGGATTTATTTGGAACTTTCTACTAAAGTGTTTCAAGTAGCTGCCACCAGGGGATATTGTGGGAAAATGTGAGATTTGAGGGCAATTAAATGAGCATTGCATGTACTGAAAAATTCCAGGTTTTCTTTAAAAAATCACTTATTTTATTTAGTGACAAAATTTAATTAAGATTTTAAATTTGTAGAGGATTTCGGAGAAGTTTTTTTTCAATAGAATAAATGCAGTTTTGTAATATATTACTATTTTACATTGTACCTTTAGTGGGAAGCTTGGGAAATTGCAATTTATTTACATGTAGATTTACAGATGATCCTATTAGCTGTAGCTTGTTGCTAGATGTATGATTGACAAAATAAATAATTTTGGCTTTTGCTCCCAGGGGGGATATTCTCATTCAAAATGACTATGTACGTGAAGCCCCATGAATCTCCTTTTTTTCATTTAAAGTTTTTACCATTGAATATCTTTTTATGTTTATTTGACATGGGGTAGTTTTTGCAAATGTCTTTTTACCTTGGGGTGCACACTTCCATCAGACTTTTACCATGAGGTTTACTTATTGAGAGTTTTTTTACCATGTGATATGGTTTTCACAAAAAAATGTTACCATGGGGAATATTTTTAAAAAGAATTTTTACCATGGGTTATGGGTTTCTTACCTGGGGCCTCAGACCCCCCCAAGAAGATTTTTGTCCAGTACCATCCGGACTTTTACTACTAGGTGGTAGTTCTGAAACTGAGACTTCTGTTGACTGAGACATGCTTTAAGTTTATGGTAATTTCTGTTAGCACAAGGAGATGTTAAAATTCAGAGAATATTGTTAGTACATGTGTAAAATTATTGCTTTTGATCATTTCTCTCTGAAGTCAGAAGAAACATCAGTAAGCAGAAAATGTGATAGCTGATTAACTAACTGATTGAATGTTATTAACCATGAGGCAAAGGTAGCCTGATATTTCATTAAAATACCTAGTAACATAATTTTCATCTTTGTTGCATTAAGCTGGACAGATAAATCCTTGAGATAAATAATATGTAAATAATGTTTGCATCAGTATCCTGTGATAAAAGCTT
Source organism: Phoronis ovalis (assembly GCA_028565635.1). Lineage (NCBI taxonomy): Eukaryota > Metazoa > Phoronida > Phoronidae > Phoronis > Phoronis ovalis. The sequence goes on along the minus strand of JAOXYB010019171.1, from coordinate 16,360 downwards.
TGAGGTAATCATGACTTGGAAAATTTAAATTCTTTAAAGTTCACTATTTCATTTAAGCAAAATTACTATCTACTTACAAAATTTGAAAAATGTCTAATTTTATAAAGAATAAATTATGAACTTATGAATTATCTCCGCGAAATTACTCAGTTTTATCTTCACATAAATACTTCAGTCTCTTTATGAACATGTCTGAATGTCTGTACTCACATTGCAGATGTTCAGATATTTAGAGTGTATAATGGCGTGTCATCATATGGATAATTCTAAAACCTGGTGTCTTAATGACAGGTAAGGTTTAATTCTTGTGTATCTAGTTATCCAACCTATCTTATCTGTAGAGTATTAGTACATATTCTACTTAAATTTACTTAAAGCTGTCAGCTGCTGGAAGTTAGGAATGGTATAAGCATAGGACTCGGGGTTGAATTGAACATTATATGTTTGGGTAAGGACAGAGATATTTTGCAATGTCCAGTAGGCTTTATTAGATTTTATATTTTGAGAAAAGTACTACATGTAGCTACAAGAATATTCCATGCATGCTGGCTTTTGTTTAAAAAAAAGGCACTGTCTTTATTCATGGTGTTTTATGAAAGTCAAAGATGGGTATTGAATTGTAGTACTTATTGGTGATATGCTACTGTAACAGTTCTCTCCATAAAATTATATAAATGATTATGTTTTCAGGAGTATTTTTAAACAAGGAAATGATACTACAAGAGGGCTCATTTCATTACAAAAAAACTCGGACCTAAATTTCGGAAAATATAATTGAACTAAATCAAGATTCTTGATAGGGTTAATGCTGGTTTGTTTCAAACTAAGAGTTAATGAACTTTCTTATAGCATAGCATATCATATCATATATCATAACTGACTGACAGTTTATAGACAAAACATGAAAAAGATGATATAGTGTTGGTATCCAAGGCAAAATTTAGGGATATGACATAATATCATTTATGAATGATCTAATAACTTTGGTATTTTATGTGCCAATAGCCAGGCTAGTTTTAGGAGCCCAAAGATACTGCAAAAAAACAATGCAGCAGCATGGGCCAAAAGCAAATCAGTCAAACTGTCTTTATCCTCGATCTCAACCTTGTATCACACTATCCCATGGAGTAAATATAGTTTACAGATAGTTCATAACATAGTGGTTCTGGAATATTTAAGGAAAATTAGTAGTGGTAATGTTTACCTGAGTGATGTTGCTATCTGATTTAATTACTGTGGGATATTGATGGACAGCTGTAGAACTCCCACATTAACTTTCATGTACGAGGCGCTTGTATGAAAACCATCATTTCATTGATTTTTTTCAGATTCTTCATCTTATTATAGTTTCTTACAAATTGAACTAATTTAAGCTGTTTTTAAAAAATATAATAAATGTTGGTAATTTTTCCCTCACTTTTTATAAAGTGTAACTTTTTGCTTTTAAAAAAATTTTGTATTAGATATTATATGTGTGATAAAACTTGCTTTTATTTAATGGAGATGGTTCAGTTAGATTGTTAGAAAATAAGACTCAATGATGACACTAACTATGTGACACTGATCATCAATGAACTGTGCACCTTAAGTGTTGTGGTTTATTTAGGAGTGTATGAATAAGAATATGACCGTTTCTTGATGTAACTCCCATGTTCCCTACCAGGTGATGTGTGTGTGGGGGGAATCATCATCCATCTGCTGTTAAATAGCATGTTTTATGAATCAAATACCATTTACTTTCTATATACTTTCTATACTCACTATATGGTATCGAGTTTGTAAAGTGAAGTGGGAATCAGTTTATTTTTTTTGTATGAATTTGAATTTATATAGATGTAGACTTTTATATATTATAGTAAACTTACTTTGCCAGTTTTTTGTTGTGGCACATAATTTTAACATATTAATTGTATTTTGAAGAAAAAAAATGTCCAACATGGAAAGCTTTTGTTTATACTTTGAAACCTAATCTGATAACAACTTGCAATTGATTTGAAACATCTGGTATCATAACAACTGTTTCTTAGGGCTAAATTTATTTTATTTTTTAATTTCAAAATCGTTTTTAATGATTATTTTTTGTAAACAATAGGCACATATCTTATATCTCATGTGTGTCTGTGTGTCCATAACTAGTGTTTAGGCTATGGTCTTGTTTGAAGTAAAACTGATATGTTTTAAATCTCACATTTTCTACCAACAAAAATCTTATTAGAAAGGGTCTGAAAGAGTGTGTTAGGATCAAGTCATTATTCCCCTTCAAATCAGTGCCTTGCATATACCAGATGAACGTTTCCAGGGTTTTGTTTACCAAGAGCTATATTTTTGAAAACATCATGTACTAAGAGTTACCTTGGGCCTTGCACACCCACCAAGGTTTTTTGACAGTCCCACAGGTCCTAACTACCTTTTAGAAATCATAAGTACATATGGATTAAAGCACCTACTAACCATACTAGTTTGTTTATTGTTTACTCACCTGTGTACTATTATTTTATACTGTCCTAATAGCAGCATCTTAATGTATGATGAACTTGTAACTTCTGTGGTTTTGGCTGGAACATCAAACAACAGCACAACAGCTGTTTTCAAACTTTTGGTATCTGTTCAAAAGTCTTACCTACTTGAGGTGTGCATCACAGAGCTTACATTTTCACATTGACTACATATCAACGGAGCTGCATAAAGCTGTGCACAGTTTACTTTCTACAAATGAAATTTGCACATTGCCAGTCGCTTCAGTATGTTTTTCGAGCTTCACTAAAACAGATATAATAATGAAACAGGAAAACGTGTCGATTATGAAGCTAGCTTACATGCATTGTTGAAAGGGAGTCATATTTAATGAAATAAAAATCTCGTAAAATAACAAATTTCCAGTTGATTTGATCCATAAATAATTCAACAATGAGATTCTTAATTAAAAATTCATTAATTAAACCATTGATCAATAAACAAAACCATAACATTGATTTACATATTGTAATGTATTATTGTATGGGTTAGACGCAGTTATTGTTCTACATAAAAGTTATTTCACTGAGACGGACTAGCTTCGATTTTCAATAAGTTTTGATAAGCGGATCTGATATCCGGCTCAGTTCTTGTATTCGCAAGGTAATTTTACCTAACAAGATTGAGTAAGACTAGTCTAGCATAGTGTAAACTGCAAAACATGTTTAGAGCTCTAGAGTAGATTGAGGTTGTATGCCAGGTATGTAAAAGTAGTAAAAAGCAAATCGTTTTTTTCAAAGCTATTGAGATATAAATCATTATGTGTAAGTGCAATTATAATCTGTTATCAGGAGGCACAAACTTAAATCTGTTGTGTACCAAGCCTAATTACTTTTAAAAATTCATGTTTTATGAATCAAATTATATTTATTCTGTTGCAATATATAAGAGGAATATATCAGGAATTACAAGGGGGAATATACACTGTAATCTATTTCATCATATGGAATTTAAGACCAATTTTCGATTATATATAAGGACTTCTTTGCCAGATAAACTGGATATATTACAATCATGTTTTTTGCTAAGTACGTATCCTGTTTTCCTGTATTATAATGAATATCAGTTGTCTTCAAAGCTGGCAACAGTCAATTTCACTATATTTTAAATGTCTTAAAATTACACAGAAAAAACAATGATATTTGCATTGCTTGTTGTTTTAAGTTTCTAAATTATGAACATAAGTTGTATCTTTTTGTTTTTTCATTAATTTGTCAAGTTGTCTTTTCTAATTACCGCTAATCAGTAAAAGGAAATATTAAAGAATTATTATATCTGTGAAAGAAGAAAGCGAGATTGCTTGTGCCAGATTAAAGTAATTTGGTAGTATGATAATGTTTTGGCCGCTGATGGCAGAAATGATACTTATATAACTGCAGGTTGGACATAGAATATTGATAGTGGAAATGTCCAGACTCCATTCAGAGTATTCTGGTAGTGTATTCTGGTAGTGTATTCTGGTAGTGTATTCTGGTAGGGTATTCTTATTCTTATCAATACCCCTCCTGAGACTACTGTACCTAAAGTCATCGTTATTGCTGTGCATAAAAAATTGTCTTAGAAAAAATATAATTTTAACATAAATATTTCTGTGTGTATTCAACTGTGTTTAGTTTCTGGAAAATTTAGGGTGCATGAACTTTAAAAATTATGAAAAACTGAAAAAGAGAAAATGTGAAGTTTTGTGAATAGGGAATTTCTACTGTTACGGACCCTCTTTATGAAAAAATCTCCCAGCTATTGATTTCGCAATTACATAATTTAAAATATTTGAATTATTCCGAAATTCCAGGTCATAAAACAACACTTACTAACACATAAATTTAAACTATAATTACTCCAAGAGCAACTTTGTTTCTTTTTTATTTCATAGTTAAACTCAGAAATCACAAAAAGTGCCAACTTTTTCGATATTTTACTGTAGTGCATTAATAGGATTATAAACCAACTTCTATTTAATTGCAACAAAAGTTGTTGAAATAATGTTAGAAATTTCGATTCATTTTCTAAAATCTCTTTTTTAATTCTTATAGATGTTCTGGAAGGTGTATTATTTTCAAGTGTTTCTAAAGAAATTTATTGTTTTTGTTTGAAATAATTGTGTATGTATTCTATTGTTCCCTTTGTGATGGGACCCAGACAATAAACAGTTATTCGGTATTTTATGTCATATTTACCCCTATATTTGTTCTGAGTGACGTCAAAATATACGTAGTTTGGGCATGAATTACAACAATCAACCTGTTTTATAGGTGCAATTCAATAACTATTCTGAAATTTAATATATTATTCTGTAGAAAAATATAAGGCAATAAATTCTATACATATGTCATTTCTCTGTATTTTCTATAAATAAAGGAAAATAATTCCATATTTGACAAATGACAGGAAAGGTGAACTTAGAATCAACTTAATTTAGAACTGTGGGTTTAAGATACTTACCCTTGTGGCATATTCAGGTTTCAATAATAACAAGTGATGGATATATATTATAGTGCTATTTTATCTGTGCAATGTCTCCTTAGTATTATTACCTAGAATAATCTTTATAATGATTATGAATGTATGAGCTTACCTTTGATGGTTTATTATTCACACTTGCCTGGATTAGTTCTTCTTAGAAGCTTTGGGGATTACCTGTTGGAATGTTCTATTAGACCTAGGAATGGTAAGGGACTACAAAATTCTTCAAGGAATTAGTTGAAAATGTTAAATTTTATATGCAAAATGAATTTAAATATTTCTATAAAAAAAATGAAAGTGTTTAATATTCCATTATGCTCTTTGTCTTTGTTTTTGTGATTCATTGATATACTCACGGTATGTAAGATGTTGGAAATCTAATGCATGCTACCCCTTGATCATGTAACTTAGACTTTCCCAGGCAAATGAATGAATACAATCCCAGTGCTTTCTTCATTTATTCATGGAATAATATACCTGAGCTTCAGAGAACATCCCCTGCATTGTAAGTAGGATTACTGGGATAAAGAAAAAAAAATTTATGGAATCCAAATGGTTTGATTTAAACAGCATCATTCATGTTTTGGTGATTGGCTCAAAAACACTAGGAAATGAATGCCAAGTTATTAGATATGAAACTCAGGTAAGAAAGAAACGTAATCAAACAGATACACATACCTGTATACAAACAGCTTAAGTTATTTCATATCTAGAATGGCAAAGAATCCATTTTAAAATTGGGTGCAGACTTTAAAAAAAATTAATAGGTAATGTAGTGAGGTACGATTTCCATATGATTCTACTTATACTCCTGTCTTGTATGAAAGTCTTGGATATAAAGGTTATCTCTTAAATACCAAACACAGTACATTAAGCAGCCTGACTCTGTGTATATTTTGTTCTACATTTAGCATTAAAATTTTGATTAATCATGTAGTGCTTTATGCAATATGCTAGATAAATTATATGCATAGGTGTATATCAGATAACTTTTGGAATTATCACAGTTGCACAATCTGTTGTCTGCCATTAGCTCAAAGGTGAGGTCTCAGTCATAGTTTACAGTACATAGCATTGGCATCACACAGTACTTTCTGTTGTAGTATGTAATATGCCAATACACCTGTTGGCAGAATATAATCATAACTAAATCAGTTGATGTTTTGAATATTAGGCATATTTTATAGTCTGCAAACAGGCATACACTTCAGTGGTGCATGTTTTATGTTGTATCTATAGTCTTAAACAGACATTATGTATTGTAAACTAGTGATTTATGTAATACAGAAATGTATCCATTCTTTTATATAAAGATGCTATGTTATTTGTTGTTAAATTGAAAACTTTCATTTATAATTAAGTTTTAAAAATGTAATTTTAACATTTTTTCTGCAGCTTAAAAACCTCTAATTTAGGCCATTAACAAATTTTACTGATGCATTCAACTTAATTTACTGATAAATTAGTAGCTGCTGGTGTATAATATACTTCGCTTTTTAAGTTCTTCATATTTTTCATTTTCTCAGTAATTAATCATGTTTGTAATAGTATGAATGAAAATCCGGGTAGGTACAGCAGGGTTTGTACTATAGTCTTGTCTCAGCAATAGGTATATTTACTTTGTGTAGTAGTCTACTGAATAGGCTATTTATCCTATAGTATTATATATTTGTTATTTAAGCACTTTATAGAATGTAATGGTCATAACAGATACTGATATGTCCAATGGAAAAAGGATGTGGAAATCTTCTATACTGTGCCATTGTGTGTTGCCTCTTTTCTGCTGATAGTGTATGCATCGTATTTTAAAATATGTAGTTTTTAATTGTATGTGTTAGTAAAAAATTGACACTACTAACAATTTTTTGTAACAAGTATATAAAACTAGCTATTAACCATATCAAATCAGTTATATAGCTAAGAAACTATTAAATTCTTTTAAGACATAAGTTATAATTAATATTTAAGAATACTGAGAAATAATGCCATGAGAGCATTATTAAAACTTACTGAAGAAAAAATAAACATCACTTTATTATCATTCTCTGTAAATGTTTCAATGTTCATACAATGGTAAGGGTCGTTGCTCTGCAGATAAACTGTGAAACCATTTGGTTATTAAATAATTTGCTATGTGATTGAACCTAATGTATATAATGTATAGGTTAGATCCTACTATACGCGAAATTGTACCATGAAAAAACTTTTGATTTCTCTTTTATGTATGTGTTAGGCAGAAAGGAAGAGAAGTGTTCTCAATATATAATAAGGTCAAGAGTTATTCATTAGCATTTTGTTCTCCTGTTTTCTGTTGCATATATACAGGTAGATTTACATGGATTTTATATTAACTTTAACATTATATCTTTTAGTCAGGTTTGACTTTTTTGGCATTGTGTTAAATATTACTAGCTACATATGGTGCCTTGACCATCTTTATGTTTTGTCAACTGTTTCTCTGGCACATTAAAGAAAACAAACACTTTCCATTTAAAAACTTGAACATGGACAATAATGAAGTATTAATAATTACCATATACATGTAAAGTTTATTTCTAATTGACATTAATTGTTGTATCAGTAATCTCCATACAGATATACATAAAAATAGGTAAACATTAAAGTGCAAACTATAAGACAGTATAGATTATTTCAACAGTATCTATCATGTTTTGGGTTCATAAAAGGAACATTGGACTAAAAGATGTACGCAGTATTTGGAGAAGATATTTAGAACACAATATGGTGGAGACTGTATGATGGTAATTTTGTACATGCATGACCCTTGCATCTCCTGGCAATATATTCACTATAACAATATCTCTATTATGATGCTAAAAAGAAAGTACCTCCAACTTTCAATGAAATTGCTTACCTTGTTATAAAGATATTGCCACATCAATAGGATAGACTATTTTTCAGCAATTATAGTGTTATGCCATTGTCAGGCAATACCATTTGCTGTATACTATGGCTTGTGTGATTAGTTTACAACAAAATTTTCCATTCCCAGTTTCGGGTATAAGTTCCTATACAGTAACATTTTATAGACTAAAAAATTTAAAAGATTTATAATTACAGACACCAGGGGTCCCTACCATTTATATAAAAGTGTTATACATAATGCCATTGAGTGAATGTTGTTTCTGTGGTGTTAGAATTTTTTGTTCTGTAGTTGTTTCAATTTAGAACTCTAGAACTGAATTATTAATTGTTCCATGGAAAGAAATCAGTATATAATTTTGAATTTAATTGATTTTTTATTTAAACTTACATGATATTACAGTATGTATTAAATATTGGAGTGTTTAAAATCTGGGGCATTGCAGCATGCATACTTGTAGTACGAAATTGCTAATTGTGGGAATTATTTGTGTGTTAGTATGTCAGTATTTGTGTACCAGTTACAAACTAGTATGCATAGTATATATAGGAAAACTAGAAACTGAGTATTCTGCATAAACGTTTGGTTCTGGGAAATGCAGTCACTGTGGCAATAGTGAAGTATATATACAAGTTGGGATGATGTGGATGCTGTGATGCTTGCACTGACTCCTGTTTGACAAACTAAGTGTTTCTCCAGGTACAGTTGGTTTCACAATCAGTTTCCTCTTGGTACTTAGCCTACCTTGTAGATAAAATGATGTCCTATTTGTTAAGCACATACTAGAGCTTTTGTATTTCTAGATATAGGCATTTGTATGTAAATTAACTTATATTAATCTGTAACTTTGTGATGTCATATTAATTAGGCCTTATTGCTTCCGGCAAACAATAAAAAACTTAGCTATATGTACAATAAAAGATTGTTATTTGCACTTTTATTAACATAACTGAAGTGTTAAGAAGGAGAACTTTAGTACGTGCATCAGAATATAGGTACTAACCAGGTAATGAGCCCGGGGGGTACTCAAGTTATTTTTTGGTGGGGGTGTGCAGCCGAGTTGAAAATTTTGGATTTGGATTGTATACTTTTTACTGTATTTTTTTGGATTGCTACCATAACGATATTCAAAAATTTGGATTGCTACCCACTGCTTATAGCAAATAATTTGGATTAATTTTAGGTTTATGTCCATAATTCCATAAATATATTTTGGAATTTGGTTTGTATCAGTCAGTTTGCATAAAAAGGGATTGATATATCCTCAAATGTTTTAAAATTTTGGATTGCTACCCTTACTTATATTTCACAAAATTTGGATTGCTACCCAAAAAAATTTCAAAAAATTTGGATTGGGTTTACTATCACAAGCTAAAATTTTGGATTGGGTTCCGCGGCACATCCCCGTAGTCAAAAAACCTTGAGTAGCCCCCCCCCCGGGTAATGAGCCATTATATGGTTATATTACTGGGGCATCAGCTGTTGCGATAACATATGAACAGTCTCATAAGCTGTTTCTATGGCATTTCTTTCCTACTTTCATGCATATTGATTGGACAAAAACTATCACCAGAAATTAAGATGAAGTTAGCATGCATGCTAGAAGTACAAAAGTTAAAACAGCCTGGTTTCTAGTGGCACTTAAAATGTTTAAAAGGGGGTTGATAATTTAGGACAGCTGTAGTTCAGATCAGGAGCTCATCATTCTAACTAAATGTGAATCATACTTCATGCAGTACTAGGTGTTAGACAGTATAATTTCTTTCCTTATTGAGTTCATTATATGCAAATATCATTTCCATATTGTAAAATAGGTGCAGTGAATCAAGGAATACATTTATTTTAGTTGAAACAGAACTTAACTGCTGAAACTGGCATGATGACAGAATAATTGCCATGCAGTACACATGGGTTTATATGCCTTCCTGCGATCTAAAAATTTAACTCTGATGAACTAATAGTTCTCTTTGTGATTTCAATTTAAAAGTGATATTTATTAATCCTCAAGTTTCAATTGCTGTGTGAGAGCTTGAAGGGAGACAGCATGGTAATTTATACAAAAAAAGTTGCTAATACTCTTTCTTAGATGTCAAAAAATAAAAGTGTTGGTCCCACTCTGACAATGAAAATAGTCAGCTTTGATTTCTGGACTTTTTAAAACATAAAACAATGGTTGTCATATTGGCAAAAGGGCTTGTGTGCTAAGATTTAAGCATATTAATGGAATGCGCATGCTCTCATGTTCCAGTCATAACCCTTTTAGTTGTCAAGTCTTCTGTTGGGATAGGGATTTCTATTTGTTATTTTTTTTTGCTTTATTAGAAAATTGTCCAATAATGATGGATCTGTCAGTAAGAAAATTCATTTGGCAGATGTGTTGTTGTGATTTTCAATTAAATTATATTTAAATTTAAAACATTATATGGTTAGATTCTTTTTCAGTTTCACATTTTTTTGTGTTTTAGGTTGCACTAGTGGATATGTACTGGCTGTACAAGCTCCAACACAATACTGGAAGTAGTTCTTAACTTGGAGAAATAAGTTTTACAAAGATGTCATATGTTCTGACAGATGAGGATGTTCTTGTTAAATCAAGATGTGCAATGATTGGTTGCACTCCTCGTGCCTGTGTTATGTACTAGTCGTTACAGTAAACAGAAATTACATCACAACCTCAGCTACAGAAGTATTCAAGACGAAGTTTTATAATAACTGCATTCAAATGGCTCCGGGGAGGAATCCTTTAGTTTCTTGGAACTACTGCTAATAAGGAAGACTCAAAAATACAAGGCTTTATAATATGGCTTCATACCTGGCATATTCAATTAACTTATTTACAGAAGTTGTCAAGTCCTATTAAAAATTAATATTCTGATTTTAAATTTTATAATACCTGTCTGGATTAGATTATAAGATATTAAGTTTGATGAAATTGAGTCTATGCAGTATGCTGTTAGCTACAGAGAACTTGCAGAACAGTGTCAGTTGAATTACTGCTACCTTTACCACCATCACCAATCTGAACAGGATATAATTATGGACCAAACTAAGGCTAGACAAAAAATGTTATCAGCATGCATCAGATAACAGTATGACAGAAGCTAATACAGCAAAAAGCAATACGCCTGTAAAAACATGTATGAAACTCATCCTGGCGAGAGAGTCTAAAGCTCAAAACGAGCCAGAATATAATCAAAAAGAAATGAAAAGTCGCAGAACAGGACTTGTGAATGTAAGGACAAAATTAAGATTTAGCAGCAAAGATGCAGATGTGGATGAAACTGATGTTGCTGAACAGTCTCTTAATAACAATGAGAAACATAAGTTGGACAAGCAAGATAAAAGAAGAACATCTGATGAAGATAATCTCTTTGAAGAAAACATTCCATCATGTGCAGAAATGGACACAAATTCAGATGATAGTGTTTTTCAATCTCAGAAACTAAATTTTAGTGATACATTAAATATTCCAAGTTTCATTCACCCTAAAACACAACCCAACTTGGAATTATGTTCTTTATTAAATCGAACAAAAGATATGAAGGACGTGCCGAAAGACACAAATCTGTTACTACGTGATAATTTTCATAAGCCATTATCTCGCAGTCAAAGCTTTACTCGTACACACACAAGACATTCAGTAGCTGGAAATCCTCCAGCAGATTTATCAAGCTTTGCGACAAACTTTACCCGTAGAAATCTGACCCGTAGCCAGTCAGTTACTGTTGATTTACGAAATGCAAAAAGTGACATAGAGCCGTCTTTGCCAGGTATTTTAGCCAGACCTCTAATGCTTAGTCGCACTCTTTTATCTTCATCATTGGGTGCAGGATTTCGGTTAAACTTACCACGTAGTAATACAGTTGCAGAACTGGATCACGAAACAGTTACTGTATTGCCTCTTAGTAATGATTTTCATGAAACACTAAGTCGAAGTGCTAGCGATACAAACTTAGTTTCAAAAGGAAGTTCAAACAAGGTAAACGAAGAGAGTATAATGCTATCAGAGTATACTTCAACAGTACATGTTCAGATTAATTGAGAAGCAAGGATTCTCATCATTACATTATTTATGTTTGGTGAACTGATATTTTGTTATTATCTTAGGTTAACTTTAACTTGGCTTATATAATATTTATACATGTGCACCTAAATTTCTTATGCATAAGGTATTTCATTTCATAAATAAAAATGAGTGGCTGAATTTGACAGCTGTCATTTGTCTGGTAGTAAGTGTAAGTGAAAGAAACTCTCCCAATGACATGTGACAGAAAGCAACAAAATTATGGCTATTTCTTATCATTCTTTTCTGAATCTGTAAGCATGAACATAAAGCTGGAAAAATAGCTTTACCAGCTGGACAAGGCAGATGTTGCATATGAATAGAATGTATGAAAATCCAAATGGAACATGTTCAAAGTTTATTTAATTCTTGTTTGAGCAGTTATCAGCAAAACATTGTGTGACAATTTACAGATCATGCCTTATTACGAGGAAACCTCCCTGTACTTTTAATAATTCTGTGTATATTTATTATTTTGTTAACACATTACCTCGAAGTGAAAATGGGGTAGATTATAGCACTGTATGATGTGTGAGCGTATTCTGGTTTGTGTCATAACATGTGCTGTGCTGTTGTAACTGCAGAATGCATGAAAGAATGACTGAGTTACATGGGAAACATATTGCTGTAACAAGGCTTTGATAAATGGCAACCAACAATAAGTATGTTACTCGTAGAATTATGAAACAACAGTTAATTGGCAATATGTTATATTACATTAAGGTAGATACTTAAGTTTCTGTTAGATAAGAGATTCTTTCAATTGCTTGTTTATTTGTAGAAGGAGAACAGTAGTTCACGTCGCGGAAGTCGTAGCCAGTCACGGAAGTCCATGATAGCCAGTACATCACCAATACTACCACACAGAAGTCTTTCACCTCAATCAGTGGGTAAGTGATGTGACATGTATTTTGCCAGATGCAGTTTGTTGAACGTCGGCCATTGTTGTTGATGTTGAACTTAATACAGGCTTTGTACTCTGCATTTTCATCTGCTTTCGATATGTAGCAGCATATGAATCATTTGATAGGGACTGTAAACTGCTGCGGATATAAGATCTTGTCCTACAACAATGATTATTACATGTTTTAATTTTTCTGTTTTTATTAGGAACTGTTCTGATAAAATTAGAAAGTGATTTTTTACCATAATATAATTTAAAAATTCTCTCCTTATTGATTGATTATTTCTTTATTAGTTTAAGTATGAAAGAATTGAAATTAAATTAATTCATCTGTGTATTATAATTTAAAATATGCACAAATCTTTCACTAGGTGTCACCCCATATTTAACTATTAGATGACATCACCAAAATATACTGCTCTGCAAAGGAAGTCACTATAGTGTATAGTTATATTTTAAAATTGAGGAACTAATATAATGCTACAATTTTTTAATCATAATGATAACTATGGGCTTGTCTAAGAAAAATACTGTTTCAACTATTATTATTGTGTAATAGATTTTAGCCAGTAAAATAATACATGTTAATTTTTTTAATTTATGCCGAAGTCAATTTTAGCAATCAATACATGCATACACTATAATTCCATGTTTTACAAAAACCAGCAAAATGTTTGTTTCAACCAAATTAGAACATAATATACAATCAACAGTAATTATTTCAGATAATATAAGTCTATTAAATATGAAAAGTAATGAAAATAACATAAAACAACTGTATTAGCTTATACATGTTACTTTGTTCTAATAAAACTGTGATTGCAATCGATTCCTTGTCTCACTGCATAATTGAATTTTGATACTTGAGATGTTCTACTAACTGAGCTTTTTCATATATTAGCAATGCTGTCTATTCACATCTCTTAAAATTATTCATAGAATTTATTATATTCATTGTCGTAGAAATATGTTGCATTCTAAATCTTATTACAGTAGCAGTAAATTGGAAATGTGTATAAATTGCTCCTTTGAATTGCTATTGATGTCAGAGAGTAGAGGATTCTTTGGCAGTCATCTGCTACAGTGATCTAGTGATCAACTATTGGAAAAGGATTCAGCTTGGAGTAATGTCACTGAAAATACAGATGGGCTAGATGTGTTAACTAGTTTACTTACTTATCCTCCTCATAGATCATGCAGGCTCATCACCTGTAGTTGTCTAGATCTGGGAATGTTTTACTAGATCTGGGAATGTTTTACTAGATCCGGTGCTTACTGGTATAAATCACAGTTGTATAGTGAGTGTTTGTTAGACCAGGTTTGTTCAAGAGCATATTTAAAGTCATTTACTGTATCTGCATATAGATCGAGCTATCTCAGGCAAGACTTTCTTTGGATGTATTAACTCTCTGTGAGAAGATATGTTTCTTTCGATGATTCTTCCATGGATGTTTCTTGCATAGTTTTAATGAGAGGCCTCCGTCTTGTTGTTATTGAACTTGGAGTGAAGAATTCGCAAGTGTACGTCTACTTTGTCAAAACCTTTAATAATCCTGAAGACCTGAAGCATATCTGTATACTAGAGTCGTAGTAGTTTTAGCTTATGTCTCTATCTTCTTCTATAGGAGAACTGCTAAGGCATATTTTATAGAGTAAGCAATGATATAATACAGAGTTTGCTAATTAAATGCAGACCCTTGCCGCTTCAATAACTCGTTAATTAATTATTTCACTAACTAATATCCTTAGGTTTTTTATAGGAGGTGTAGGAAGATGGTTAGTAAAATTGTGTCATTTTGCATTGCAAACCAACATCCCATTATTATTCTGTTGTTAGACTTTAAATTAAAAGGTGATGGAACTTTAGGAAAACGTTTATTCAGTATATAGCAGAATGGCTGAACTAAGTAATAGAGAGTTTGCATTTCTCCAAAGCTGAATATTTAATTTGCCTTAGGATTTAGTTTGCTTTGAGTATGTAATATAGTGTTGGCTTTAGAGGCAGAAATTGCATTTGATTTACTACTAATGAAAAATCCTGTAGAAAATTAGATTTAGCTTTATATACAAGACTTTGTTGCTGAGCTCATTAGACTAAGGTTAATGAAGTTAACTACCCTGACTTGACTTGTCAGTTGAATATTCTATTTATTAAGCTTGAACTTCTGAAGAAGATTCCATGCATTTTTTATGTGCTGAACACTGCAACTTGTGTTGATGTCAAAATTTAACTTTAACTGAACTTCATGCAAGGGCAGATTTGTTTTTTACTTTTCAAAAGGTGTATTAATAGATATTTAAATTAATGAGAAAACTATCAAGCATTGTAGCATTTGCAAGTCTTTCATCTCCTGTTATCTCAAAAATGACTGATATTTCAAACACTATATAAGAGTTTATGCCCACAGATTTATGAGTTAATTCACACGTTTTACATTTTGCATTCATAAAAATAATTCTGATCCTGTTTGACATAGTATTTTGTTTCAAAAACCGTATGTGATATTGCAAAGCATGCTAAATACATGAAATTTAAATTTATGTTATAGCATAAAAATAATAATGTACCTGTACAAACCCTCTGTTTTCCATATTTCTTATAATTTAAACAATAAGACAGTTTCATAAAATTTCCTTTCTCAAAAAAAGTATGTTATAAAACAGCAGTTATGACTAGCAGTACCCTGCAAATTACCTGTAGACTATTGATAGCAGCTGAATACACATATTTAAATTCCATGTTTTGTGTGACTTTGGTGTTACATTTTTATGGTACAAAGTTCCATGGTATGAGCTAATTATTGCTTTGCATATGTTAAGAAATTTTGACCATATCACAGAAGTACTTGCTTAGTTACAGGTACTTGTGCAAAATAGGTTTTCTATAACAGCTATCCGATTGTACTTGGGTGAGACCAGAATATGGTGGGGTGCCTATTACAAAGCAGGATATTGGGGAAGGTTTTTTTTATTGGGATATCAAAAAGTAGTATTTTAGCATTTTAGTTCATTGGAACAAGCTGGTCGCTTAATAATTTCATACAGATGTTAACATGACGTTTGTAAAATGATCAATACTTGCAGGTATGGTAAACGTGCTAGAAATACAAGTTCATTAATAATAATATGAATCGTCACTGCACACAGTGATAGTGAATTGAAATATAACTGTGCATGTACTTACCTGCTGTATTTCACTATCCTTATTTATTTTGTTGTTACATTAGTGATGCAATTCAAAAGGATTATATTATAGTCCAATCATATCTAATTGCAATGAATGGATTCCAGTAGAATTCTGTGCATTTAAGGGGGCGAGAACCATTGATTTCTTAGTTATCTTTGTTACAATGTATCTTTAAAACTATAGACTAAAAGTATTATAATGTATACGTTTTCTTTTTAGTCAGTTTTTTTTCTTTCAATCTGACTACAGTGTGGTCCAATTTGTTGCAATGGTAACGAAATTGCTGCCATTTACCGCAAAAACTACAGTTTTAACTTTATAAGAATTTAACTTTTACACCTTTTG
>JAOXYB010019160.1:0-17934 GCA_028565635.1 Phoronis ovalis | reverse complement strand
CATACCTTGAATAGGTATACACAGGTAAAAATCGCTTTAGATAGGGTAAATACACATTGTAATAAGCAGCGAAAATCATTGATACCCAGGGTACTAGAGGCCAGTCTAGGCCACTACGGGACGGGCCACTAGGGGCCAGGCCAGGCCACATTTGAGAACATGCCACAACAGAATGTTGAAGACTGAAGTGTTTCATACATTCACTGCGTATGATGTGAAAAACATTGTTTCGTTGTTTATTCCTTTAACAGAAATATTTACTTGACTTATTACGAACATAATTTATGTGTTATGTTTGCTACTTAATGAAAGTGGTTTTGCTATTTAGTATCCTAAATCATTAATACACGTTAGTGCATCTGTGTTGATGAGATACAATAATGAAACGTATTTTTCAATGCATTCTTCTCAAAGAGACTCATTTTTTAAACAATTAGCAACATGAAAATATTTTGCATTATTTCACTTCTGGCATATAACTGTCCGATTGATAAACGTGTGAAAATAAAAATAACTAGCGATTTGTGAAAAAATAATAAACACACCAGTTGCCACCAGGCGGACCAAAACTCGATTATTTTCTATTCACACTACAAGATGGCGCCAAAATACTTAACAATTAATCTTTCTCAATAAGTTTTATATGATGTTTAAAATAGGAAATGTGTATTTTTTAAACAGTTTAAAAGTATGAATTAGAATAGCTATGTAACTGTTACGATGAAAATGTATAAAATCATTAATGTAAACAGAATGAATTGTTATATGTATGTGAAATCACCAATTCATGGTTATTTCCAGCAAAAGTAATAAACCTTGACGTACTTATCACAATATTAAGTTTAATTTATTATTTCTTATCGGATTGTTCCAACTGAATTTTAAGAAAAGATAACGTTGGTAGGTCGAGTACCAGTTATTAAATAGTACTACAGTGAATATGGTTAAATTGGGAACGATTTAATAATGTGTCATTTAGTGTAATGTTTTAATAACACGAAATGCTTCTTTACTTTTATAGTTCTGGCGTGTTTTTGTTGTGTGAGACATTTTACATTATACTCCATAAAGCTGTGTTGTGTGACAGAACAGTGAAAACGTATTTAGTTAATTTGTATTACACTTAGTAACTTTTGTCACGTATGTTTTTACCTGGGACAATTATAACTAAGTTATAATAGTCCCAGGTTTTTATATTACCTAGGAATCAACTGTATAAAAATAAACTGTATGTGATACTGTAAATTCCAATTATTTATCGTCTCCTATAGCTGGGACTAATATAACTAAGTTATATTAGTCCCAGCCTATAGCACCAAATTAAAGCTGATTGTCATGAAATTTAATCTGACGATATGCTTGGTAAGCTAGAAATCTGTCTATAACTGAATGTATATGGCGTTTCTATGTTACCGTCTGTGCGTGCCTTTTAATTTGTTCGCTTTCGAATTATGATGGCTCTGAAATTCTAACAGTGTATGCGTCGGTATATATAACTGGAGAGTAACACAATAAAACTAATAATTACGTAATTAAAAACCCTATTTCGCATAAATATATAATCTGAAAAATCAAATAAATTAAATACGCCCTCCTCGATTTTATCCTTATATGTTGTATGTTTGCTTGTACAAAAAGATTATATTTGAATAAAGTCTATACAAATTAGGCAGTGTGTAAATGCAAGACGCATAATAGAATCAAGACCGTACCAGTTGTTTGACTGGTGTATTGACATTCACATGTCGTGCCAACCAAAATGGTGGGTTTGTATAGCCGGGACGACGTCTTAATCAAAATAATGTACTGATGTGGTGTGTGTACTAAGAAATGGTCAGAGGGATTGTAAAAATGAAGATTTTAATTGGTGTTTTGGTTATGCTGCTTCCAAGAGTTGCTTCAAAATATGTTGAAGGAAGTCTAGAAACAAAAGAGGTAAGTTTATGAAGAGCGTATCCAATGGTGGACTTCAAAAGTAATTTATTGAACAGGCTTCAGTGTAAGACAAGGAATGTTTTAACATTCCTTGTCTTAAAATATTAAAACTAGCCCATCAATTGCCTAATACAGTTCTAAGCGCCTATATAAAAACGCACGTGCCTTGCTTTGCAATTGAGCATTAGTACTAGTAATTTTTAGTGCAACCTAAACCAAAATATCTAGTTTATAACACGAAATACGTATATTCTTAGAGTTTCTGCTCGGAAAAGGGACTGATTCCCATCCGGCTCGGAATTCCTAAGTTGTTTAATCCCGGCCAAGTACGGACCCACAGAGATTTCTGTTGAAAAGTGGTCTCTTATTAGGAACTTTAGAAGTGGAGACATTTCTACAGATTTCTTGGAGAAAAAGTTAACCAGTACGGCACATCCCCATATCTTCATAGATATAAATGCCACCACCATTGAGCAATACATATTGTCACTCTTTTGGCCAATAAATCAAACTTTTAAATTAAGCCTTAAAATAGCAATGTAGAAATATATAACAAATGTATTATATGTTTGAAGAGTTCTAGTTGTAAAATACAATTGTATATATTCAGGAGAACAATAAAGACATTTCTATACATAAATGTTATCAAAGCGGTAAAATCATAACATTTACAAAGAAAATAAACTATTAAGTAATAGATTTGGTGGTGCAAAAATGTGCACTTTAAATAAGAAAGTAACAAATGCAGCAGGTGAGGTTTATAAAATTAAAATAAAATTTAAAAATCTGAGACAGTCTTTTGGAGATCTCCATTTGAAATTAATTTTGGCTAAGTTTCAACTTTATATATTAGCAGGGATTTCGGTAGCTCAAATCTACTTTTTCAGAAAAGTGAATTTTACTCAAAATGGCCGCATTAGTGAATACGAAAACATAATTTTTTCATTTAACTGCTCAAATTTTGATATGAAGTATATAGTTTCATTAAGAATTACCGTACGATATTAGTCACGTTAATGGTGTGTACCATATGCATATATATATATATAAGAAATCATTATTTTATAGTGTAGATATCATACATTTTGTCGTTGTTTATATTATTATTATTACCACTTCTAGCATTGTACTCGTTCTTGTAATATTAACGATGAAATTGTTTTAAAGCATTACACTATCTTTTTAGGATTGGGCATTCCTAGCAAGATTTTGTTTTATTTCCGAATCAGGAAAGTTTCGGTTTGAAGCAACGTATCCCAAGGTAAGTAACCTTGTAAATAATACGTATACGTGTGGTGTGCCTGGGTACATATACGTATGATCAACTGTTGATAGCCTTCACCTTCAGAATTGTTTACTAAGAGAACAATCACTTTTTATATTTTATGAGCGCTCAAATTCAAATATTTGCATTGCACTCAACACACATCAGAACATAATAGCCGTATTTTTTTTTGTTCCAGGATTATGGTATTCAGAAAATATTATTATACTATGACGACCCCGATCAGTGGCCTTTGGCTTATACTCCTGATATACTTGCTAAGGATAGATTGGTATGAATAACGCTTGCATACCCATACATACATGTGTACCGTCGGTAAACGGTTTTTTTTCAGGACTTAATTAAAGTTAATAAATTCTGTTGACAACAGAGATTATTTTTTTATAGCAAAACAATAAATGCCACATTACACAAAGTAGGATCCAGTGAGATGTTATGCAACTTTTATCGGAACACTAGATTCAGGTTCCTATATCAGGGTGCTATAACCATTACAAAATGGATAGAGTGCGTGTTTTTGTAGACAAAGCTCACGGTAGCCTTAATTAGTTGTTAAATACTTGTTTGGATATCAGTTTTCATCTATTGAATAATACGCTACTATATCTTTATCTTCATCTATTCAA
This sequence comes from Phoronis ovalis, assembly GCA_028565635.1. Classification (NCBI taxonomy): domain Eukaryota; kingdom Metazoa; phylum Phoronida; family Phoronidae; genus Phoronis; species Phoronis ovalis. The sequence continues at coordinate 14,088 of JAOXYB010019160.1, read as the reverse complement.
GTTTTACACAAGTAAATTTAAGGTTCCAAAAATTAATAACGTTTGTAAATCTACGTTTTACAAGCAAAAATATTCAAATATGAATATTTTTGCTTGTAAAACAGAACTAAAATTCTGTTATTATAATCTTGATAGTTATATAATTCTTTTTCTTCTGTATAGAACTGTTCAGTGAAACACTCTTTACTGAAACCAGAGAATAATCAAATTATTGAATTATCATATCCGTCGTGTGATGAATTTAACAACACATATGAATGCAAAGATAGCCGACATTTCATCAGTGCTAGGGAAAGATGGTGGTTTATCGCTGTCGATAACTGCGGTTCCACTAAGGTAAGTTGCCGCTTATGGCAGTATAGTACTTTGACTATTATACAATTATTACGCATGGTCATAGAAAAAAACGTTTTAATGAAAGCCATACTTTTTTTGCTATTGCATCTCAGCCGCTTTTTCTGTAGTATGATCGTATTTTTCAGTGGTGGCCCGAACTCCCTGAAAATAATGAAAGATATGCCTCCCACATCCCCTACATTGGCTTCTTGCCATTTTCATCCTTATGAAGTGTCGTCCCCTTTAATAATAATAGTACTTCGTAATATCAAATCTGATGCAGAATATTTATATTGCTTTCCCTTAATACTAGTATTCATAAGCTCTCAGTCAATCAGTACGGTATAATTAGTATTTTTTTAAATTGTATTGTAGGGCCTGAAATTAGATTATAAAATCTGGATGACAAATGGGATAGAGGAGGATATATTACACTGGCATTTCTCTGCAGATGAATTTAGTAAATATTTTATCTTGAATATAAGTAGTGCTTCACTAGTCTCTTAATCTGTAGCCGGTGCCTCAGTAGCGAAATAATGAAACAAAATGCTTGGTCAGCTCTGTCTGTGTACACGGAGATGTGCATTGCCTGCTGATACCACAAATAAAAACATATAAAGAAACTGAAGATTTATAATTGGCGTTAAAAATAAGAATTGCTGCTTGAGGTCTTTGAAGCGAACTTGCACCTTATAATGTTATGGTTTTGACCTGTAATCAATGTCCACCATTCGAAAAAATATATAGAATAGCTTCAGGTCAAATTTTGTTATCTTACTGCTGTTCCCAGAAAAAAAACTTACTGATTTGTTACAAATTACTTATTATGTAATATACTTAAATATATTTTTTAAAAATAAGGTTCCACCGAGATTTGAACTCGGATCGCTGGATTCAGAGTCCAGAGTGCTGACCATTACACCATGGAACCACATTCTTGCAGAATCGGAAGACTGCATTGTACTTCTATCATAGTTACATACATGTGTTACATATACCCATTTATTTTATGAATATTTGCACAAGCGTCTGTATATCTCATCTCATTTCTTATATTATATTAGTTTACTCTGTTTTGATGTTGTAAATGACAGGCAGTTTATGTAAGTTTAACGTTGGTATCTTGTTCTTTACAGATATTTTAGAAACAGATTTATCATTTTTGGTGCTATTTGTAATCCTTTTCACTCTTTCCTGTTACACAGCTAGTAAGTATTTCTAATGTTCATAAATAGTATTCATTTTTTTTAAATTTTTCATTAACCACTCATGAAGATATTAGAAAGTCGTGAAAATATAGATATGAACTTTTCCGTATGAATATAACAAACTTTTGGCATTAGATTTTGTTGTTTTTAATTTTTTTTCACATATTATAGCTGTATGTTTCAGGAGAAATCCAAATGACCCGCTACTATATGTCTATTCTTTTACGCTTCAGCTTTATTGAAGAGTCGACGGCTATATCATTCAACTTATCGCATGTACATGGTATCCTTGGCAACACAATGTTCACATTTATTATTTATGGTAATGGCTTATGGCTTATATTCAAGAAACGGGGAGGAGCAGTATGCTCTGAAATTACTTGGTAAGCCAAAACTTTGCTCATTTTGATATCTGCAGAAAGTTGTAGCTTCTGTATTTTCTCTTTGTAAAGATATGGTATGATACAATTGATTTTCCCGATCCACTGCATAGTAACATATATCATTATAAAAGTTTCCTCAAACATTGCGCGAAAAAATACATGGTAAGAGCTGAAGGTCAGTATGTATCCTACTCTCAGTTAATCCTAATGTTGTTCTATTTTGAAGACTGCCCCGGAAAAGTACCCAAGTACAAACGGTAAAATTCGTATTTTTGCCATAGCTCAGATAATCTCATCAAATTTTGGTAAATTTCACTTCAGACAGGTAAAATTTGTACCAATCTTTTTCTCATTGTGTCCTCTTCTTAGTGCAACCAAACCAAAAATGCCAGCGCAACGGGGATACAATTTGATGAATATCCGACATGCTATTACGCCTGCAGTGCGATTACATTTAATTGTGTTCTTACACCAGACCTGAAAAGGATCAGACATTAGTAATAACAGAATTGTTTAGCCAACATACGCGTTTTCTACCTTCAATGAATTAGAATATGAGTATATATATATGTACATATTTAGTGATCTGTTTTTATAGCTTTTGCGCTTGATTTTTCACAGGTCGAATATTTGAATCATTTAGTCGTCTTTGTTTTTTACTGATGTTAATTCTACTTGGTAAAGGATTTACAGTAACACGGGGACGGTTACGCCAGGGTAGCACAGCAAAAATTGCAGTTTTTATGACAATATATGTGGTGCTCTATGCAGCACTATTTATATGGGAAAAATACGTAAGTTTATCTGTATTTCATTGTGACAATGCATCCATGATTCAAAACAGATTTGTAAAAGCGAACTTTTGTGTTAAAATGACTGTAGATATTGCTTAACACATAGTGTAGAAAGTAAAATAAGCGTTTATTTCTAAAAATGTATACTTAGTTTTTGTGGTAAAGTGAAGAATGAACATATTTAGGGACTACAAAATGGCCTATAACTGAAAAAAATACACAATTTTAAAAACTTAACATTGTTAACATTTCTTTTCAGGTCTTTGACCCTGGCTTAGTTTTATACTTATATGAAAGTATTCCCGGTTACTGTTTAGCAGCAATGAGACTAATGGCGTGGTTTTGGTTTGGTTACGCTGTATTTTTCACAGTCAAACATTTTCCTGGCAAATCTAAGTTCTATATACCGTTTGTAGTACTTTACTCAATATGGTAAGAAAGTTTTAGTCACTAATATCGTTTCATTAGTTTTATTATCTTGAAGTACTTTTAAATTAAAATGCGTTTTAATAATTCATTATTTTATTGTTGTTCGCTGAGCGCTAGCGACTCTGGTAAAAATAGCAAAACATCTCAAATCAGTTCTCCAAGGCTAAAACTGGTTTTTAGATAAAAAAAAAGTATGACACTCTTTTCAGAGTCTAATTGACTAGAAGATATTGTGAGAAAATGTGAGAGTTAAGAATTAGCCACTCACACAGCAATCACTAGATTCAAAAATATCACCTTTTCTTCAGAAACTTATTTCTTTTACTTACTGATAATTTGCCATTTACATTTTCCAAATTTACAAAGTGTTAAGCAAGAATTATTATTATTTTGCAACAGAATTAATACAGTATTATGCATAAAATATACTATTTTATATTTTATGAATCGGGTGTGTTGATAAAGTCCATATGCACCCACAATGGCGAACATGGGAACTGCAATTGAAAATAATTAATGCATACTATTGAATTGGCTTGTCTGGTTATACAATTTGCAACAATGCATTTCAGCCAGTTGATGATTGTCATAATTTATAAAACATAATCATGCATTTATCGGTATACTTGTATACCTTTTCAGGTTTCTTGCCATGCCTTTCATGGTTCTTATAACACATTTTTTAATACCAAAGTACAACAGAGAAAAAATCGTCAATGGGGTTGACTTAGGTATAGCTTACCTCGCATATCTAACATTTCTGGTAAGTAGTTCCAAGTTCTAATTCGGCATCATGTAAAATATACTAATTAAGAAGTAAATATCTTTGAGCAACAAACAGCTTGTCGTTAGGCTGTATTTTACTGACTTTCGCCAGTAACTTGCAATCTAGTAACAACTTAGTTACCATCCATATACACTCATACATGTAATGGTATAACTTTATTAGTGCTGCTGTTTCATCAAAGTTGGCAATCCTCAATAGCGAATGAAAATACAATGCTTCTTATCCATACACGCAGCTTTCTCTATGCCCAATTATACCAGTGGAATATTCTTCTTAGTCTGTTGTGTATTTTGCCACTGAAATAATATCTGGACATGGTTTCATCACAGTACATTTTGTTTCATTTCAGCTTTTGACTCGGCCATCAGCAGCTAATGAAAATTTCCCATACCATGTCAGAACAACGCAGGTACGTTCTCATTTTGTGATTGGCATTTAAACAACAATCTGTTGCAATATGAATATTTAATCTGCACATGCAATTAATTTTCGCTGGTGATCTTGCTGTTCAAGCCCAGTTCAAGGAAGTTTTAACTTCCAACATTTCATTAAAAAAATTTTTCAGTAGTATCGTTTAAGTAGTATGCACTTTCTCCATCATCAAAAGCATAGGAAATTATCGATTTCGATTTTCTATCTTTAATCAAGCAAAGAAATTAATGGATTCAGCAGTGTACCTACGTTATCTTCGATACATAAACAAATTGTTCACTGGACATGCAAGTTTTACAATTTGTCGATATTTAAGAAATTGCTTACTCAAGATATCGAAATTATTACCATACTTACAATTTATAGATATCAAATGGAGGTGAAGACGTATCATCAGTAAATGGAGAGGGACGCGGAACAAGAAATATGGACATGTTCACGGCGCATGCGTACGCAGTTGATCCCCCACCACCTTATTCTATCAATAATAATCAAGATAATCCGTTTGTAACATCAAGAAATAGCAGCAAACAAGAAACTGTAAGTTAATTGTGATGAGCCCTGTGAATGCTCGTCACGTTATATATACAATTTATCCGAATAATTGTACAAAGTACTTGTAATAATCGTTTGCATATATTGCACTTGTTTACCTCTTTATGTTCCGAAAGTTAGTTGAAATGGTTGATGGAGTAAACAAGCCTGCAAGCCTTGTTCAAAGTTTCTATTATCCGTTTGGGTACTCCGTATTAAGAAAAGACAAATATTTAAACTGGATAAACTGTGATTGTCTTTCAATGCGCTTATTTTGCGATTTTACAAAGCCTTGTTCGTTTCTTGATCGGATTCTTGTTTGCTGTAAATCGGAATTGCATTGCTTTTTGACAGGCTTTTGTTGACAGCACATAAATGAATAAGATTCAATGCTACCTTTACGATCGAACTGCTGAAATATGTACGACCCATGGATCGGGATTCCGTTACTGCTCACCCATGGCCCAACAGTAAATACCAATGATGAAGTGTTGAGACTGCTGAATAAAAACGCCTTTGGAGTATTTGTTTCGCTTTTAAATACATGCAGACGTATAACTCATCAGATCCTTGGCAAAGCAGAGTAATGTTCTTAGTTAATCTTATAAAGACATACTTTTAGAATACTTATGAGGATTTGTTTCATATACATGTATCGTTAGACCAAATGATGTAGCAACAGTCGTACAATGAATACTGTTTTGTTGTTGTTTTTCTGTTCTATACTGGATATATTTTTTTTTAATTTGAGATAATTTATAGCTTGAAAAGTATCCTAATTATTTTTTATTCAGTATTCATCAATCATATTTTATTTATTACGACCCTAACTCTACATACACAAACAAACAAACACACACGCACACAAATCTTTACACTCACCAATATCTACAAAAAAAACACATGAAATTAAAATAATCTTAGTCTTGTTCTATTAAATTTCAATTGTCAGATCTTTATATATCATGGGTATAAATTTGCATACATATCATTTTAAAATGTGCTTTAATATTATAACAAATGAAGACAATCCTTCCATGAAATAGATATTATAATATAACTTAATACATGTACTTTGTTTTTTCTTCAGCGCAGAAATTCCAACATTGCATAAAAAGGCTTTTAAAGAGTTGAATTGATTCTAAATCCTACAAGTTTCCTTATTCAGAGTGGATTTTTATTTATTTAAAAACTACTTACGGATTTCAACTTCAGTTTGTAATTTTTAATGAATGTTTTATAGATTTAACCGCCAGGGGTAGTAAAGATTTTTTTCTTTTTGATTCATCAACCATTTTGAAAACAAGTCCATGCAGTGCCCATGGCGCATGTTCCTTAATGTTATATGTAGAAAATTTCTGCCAGCTAAAGTACTGACAAAGAGGCTACTAAAACTATTTAAAATCATCGCTATGGTCAATTTTGATACCACGTCGTTCTTGGTAGAGTCTTATCACAATTCAAGTTGAAGTGGTTGAAAATGATTTTCGAGACCTGTTGTTACCGATAAACACAAATTGTGCATGTAGTTGTGGAATTTATTGTTCATTTGCATATATAGAGAATGGATCATAATGGTAATATACATTTATTTTACACTAACGTTTTGCAAATCATGATGATTAAGTTTATTTACGATTTTGACGTCGATAACAGTAGTATATATGTTTATCGATAAAAAAAAGTTCCCGACCAATAACAAGTTGCATAGAAATGTAATTATAACCCAGCATTTTTATTGCATGAATTAACTATTGTACATGTAATTTTCTAAGATTCTTTAAGCTTAAGGTTGTTTCCTTCTTTGGCACCCCAGATTGTTTTGAAAGTATTGATTTGGAAAATTACTATTGCGAGAACAAGCTATGAATATAAAACAGCCATTAAAGTACATGTAATTATAATTCCAAATTTATCTGTTTACCTTATAAGAAACCGTATATCTTTGAGTACATTTGACAATATATTTAGTACCTTTTACAACCTCTTGAATATATTATTACCTTAGCTTGGAACATTTTCCTGGTAGGCGTGTAAGTACCAGCATACTGTATCAATGTCGGACGACAAGAAAGTCATTATGTCGGAGCCATATAAAGAGTTCGAAAACTCTGCATCGGCTACATTCCCAACTATTACTTTTAAGAAATATTCTATTTCTATGCGTGAAGTAATTTTAGCCATCATCGCCGCAGCTGGAGTTATTGCAACAGTTGCTCTGTGTATTGCATTAGGAGTAACTGCATCATCGGGGGGCGGATCACCTTCATCGTCACCTTCGCCCCAAACGAATGGGAACTTTTGTATGAATGTGGGATGTTTAGAAAGTGCTGCTTATGTTTTAGCAAATGTGAATACAACATTCAAACCGTGTGACGATTTTTACAACTATGCGTGTGGTGCATGGTCTACGAGGAATTTTATTCCAGCAGATGCCTCTCAGAAAACTGTATTTTCAAAAATGAGAGATGAAAATTACGAAAGATTGAGAGCAATTATTGAATCACCAACTACACGTACTACAGATTTTGCATATGATAGAAAAGTGAAAGATTTGTTTACATCGTGCAATGATCTATATATAAAGCAAAGGGAGGGCGCAATACCATTCTTGACCAAGGTAAGGGGGCATCTAGCCTCATATGCGGACTGTAGTTATAAGAACGCTTGGGTTAATTGCTCCATATACAATTACATGCCTCAGGAATAACTTTCGTCAATCTTCTTATATGTAACTTAAGTCCTATGCATGTTTCTGAATAATAAGGTATATTTTTTATAATATTATGCAAAAACATTGCAAAATTTTAGTCATCTAAAAAATGTTAAACATTAGCTATATCTGTGTCAAATCTTTAGATAGGCAAATGCACGTAATCCTTTTTTCAATTTATTTCATGATATAGCTACCTATAACGCAGGCAAAGTCCTTTTACGCGCAAACTCTCTGTAATTAAAAATAATAATAATAATAATCCGGCTAGGACACGACTGAGCATAGAAAGAGAGTGTGGTCCATCCACAGTAGTACGAATATCGTGGTATGCCAGTACACTGTCACGTCATTCACAATGATTAGACAGGGAAAACCTTCGAAAATCCTGTCTACTCACTGTTATAAGGCCCGGGTTACAGGGCGTAACGGATAGCAAGCATCAAAGGCCCTATATTGCCTTTCCAACACGATCACCCCATCCAAGAAGAGACCAGGCCGAACGTTGCTAAAATTTATTAATATGAAAATGAAATTCTTCTCCACAGATCGTCCCTAATGTTGGCGGTTGGTACATGACTGACACTAGTTGGGATCCGTCTAGGTTCGACCTCACTGAAGCCATGAAGAAAGTCCATGTCGACTACTGGACAAACGCTCTTTTCACCTTTTACGTCTCCCCTGATCCACATCAGTTAAATCAGAATGTCGTTGAGGTACATATGTTTGTGTTTTTAATACACATGTCGTGTACGTTTATAATGCGGTTCATTTTTAAAAGCGAGATACAATGCTGACTTTTATTTATTGTATTAAAGCAGACAAGTAGTCTTAGCTGGTAAACACCCATGCAAGATACAACAGAGATAGTTCGCCGTTCTCTCATGGGCTCACCACTGAATGTTTAAGCCTGTGTGTTTTTTATGCACAGTTGTCTTTCTTGTGTTTCTTGTGAAAGATACTAAATTTTTTAGATGCACTGTAGAATTGCTTCCGATTGCAATTTTGAGATTTAAAGTGTAAACATTCTATAAGACAGTGCTATTAATCACTGATATGGAGACCATGGGAAATGTCGTGTATGTCCGTGCTGATGAATACTAATGCTCCATTCTTTGCGGTTCAGACTAGCTCACTAACAAAAGAAAACAAAGTCTTCGTATCGAAGTAGCAAGAAATTGTTTTTTTACTTTATTTAACCGTTATTCACTGTCATGAAATAGTAAACTGCCATTTTTCAGATTGACTTCTCTGGCCTTGGAATGTATTGGCTATACTACTCTGGTACCGATAGCAATGCCATAAGGGTAATAAAACTTTAAGTTTTATTAACAAGACATTTATCTACATTAGCTACATTCTATAATGATCTTTAGTTTATTTTCACTTTATAACAATGAAGTGAATTGAACACCGAATACAAATTGATCAAGATGTGTGACATATTTAAAATTAACTTAAATGTTATTAGGCATACTATAAAATGAAAGGTTTATCACATGTTAAGGTCTAAATATACATCAGCCTCAAAGGCATACTGACACACTGTAAGTATGTTTTTTTACAGATTCGCCAAGCTTACCGTACTTTTATAACAAATGTAGCCAATCTTGTGATGAGAGATGCCAACCTTCCGATACCTGCTAACGATAAACAAACAAGAATCAATACATTTGTTGACGATGTTATGGATTTTGAAACAAAATTAGCCAACGCAAGTATTTTTTATTGTTTTTTCTCTGTTTCAAACAAATAAATTCAATGACGAATAAATTAGTACATTTTTCTATTTTCCCTTTTCCTTATTCAATAAAAAGAGGAAATATTTCAATGATGTGTTTCTTTTTTCTCTATTCCATTAAACGTTTCAACATTTACACTCCACGAATCTTGAGACCCCTAATTTCGATCTGAATAAAGACAATTAAGGGAACCATTTCCTTATTCAATATTGCATAGGAATTTAAAAGGAACACGAAAACCCTACTCTTTTTCTAATCGTCATACAAATTCCTGTCAGCTAATATTAGTATTCTGAGCGCTTTACACTATCGCTTCTTTCAGGTTTAGCAAGCCCAGTAAGATAATGAAGCTCTTTTCAATTCATTTTTTTTAACTTAAAATATAGATAATATTTACAACTATCACCATGTCCAGTTACAAATGCATTACCGCGCATTTATAACCGTTGTCGAAAATTTCATTGCAGGTTACGCTCTATACAGTACCAACTGATGAACCACACCGTCCAGATTTGCGGAAAACTCTGGCACAATTGAATTCCATGGCTAACATGGTAAATCTTCATGCAGTTTATATAGTTTAAAAGTACTGCTCAAGCACAGCAACATTAATAACCACATCAAAGTAAAAATTGTGTTTTACTTTTTTTTCTTATTTTCAGAAGGAAACTAAACAAGCCTGTTGGTAATGCCATTCGTAGTGATAGTACAGAATAGCATAATTGTACTATTAAACCCCAGTCACCCTTGCATCTGTAGACTACGGAACCCCCTGTGGTTTCAATGAACAATCCATGCTACTTATATTATTCTTACATTTATAAGATTTAAACTGGTTCAAAAGCTGTTTACTTTTGTTATAAAGATTCAAACCGATATGAAAATGAATTACTTAGAAATAAGGAGCCCGTTGAACCAGCGCCCAAACTACTTTGAACTGGGCTTTGAACTCAAACTTCTTTGTAACTTCTGGGACTAATATATGTTAGTACCAGGTAACTATAATGGAATACTAATCACAAAGAATCACCAGTTAACTACGATAACTAAATATAAATAGCTTTCGCTTTTTGAAATTGATTGTTTTCATCTTACAGATAGACTGGTCACGTTTCTTTATGTACATGTTTAATGACGGAGGACTGACAGCCAACAGTAAACTGGTTCTGCTTGAACACGATTACATTAGCAAAGTTTCTCAGATGGTAATGAATCTTGGAGAATATCAGAACAGGTTCTCTTAATGTTTTCTTTACTTTTTGCACCCATGATGAAGTAATTGTAGGTCAGTTTATTGTAGTTGTAGTCGCCTATACTACAAGGTGTTGTGGCTGGCAGCTAAGCCAACCATTGGTATTAATGTGATCTTAGTGTTTATATTCTAGTTTTCTGGTGTATATGTTTTATATATATGAGAATAATAAAATAGTAAAGTCATAATCATTACGTAAATCAACTTATATTACATAACAATTATTTACAAGTCATAGTAATTTGAGATTTTATTGCCATTCATATTTTATGAATGATCAACGCGGCAAAATTATGTCTCATTAATTCTGATTCGATTGCGAGGGTGAAACGAAATAAACAGAACGCCACACACATTTTTAATGAAATTTTGATTTGTTAAGTTTGACCAAAAAAACATTTTAATTTTATAATTCTTTATTTTGCCATAAGAATCTTTTGTTCAGTTTGCCAAGTGTTGTTTTGAAGCTGTTAAAAACGGTGTAGCAAAAATCAAAAATAAACATAAATTTGCCTTTTAGGGATATTTTTAGATCACTTGCTGAATAATTTATCCTCATAACGCAATTTTTTTACATTTTAAAATAAAGCTATCTCGTAAGATTTATTTCAACACCAAATGTGCTCTCCTTAGCAAGCCTGTATGTTGTTTCACATTTTAACTGAGTGAGCCTTATTTTGTTCTCTAAGGACAATTTTGGACTAAAATGTGGTTCTACATCTGTGTTGGCTACAAGACGTAAGAAATAAAATAAAAATCAAAGTATTGTTTGCTTTTGAGTACATAACTGAGTTTTTTTAAATAGTATGAGTTGTTTTACTACTGAAATAGAATTGAAGAAGTGACAGTACTCCAAAAGTGTTCAGTTTATTTCATGTCACTCGCTGATCTGAATATTTTCATATTATTATTGTAGAATGATGAATAACTATCTCATATGGCGCATGCTCCAATCTTACGTCCAAGATCTTTCTTGGGAGTACGTACACGCCAACCGCGAGTTTTATGTTGCTCAAACTGGACGTCCAGAATTTTTAGGGACTTGGTTATACTGTTTTAATCAAATTCGCCGTAAACTGCCTACTGCGTTTGGTGCACTGTATGTTCGTGACCACTTTAGCAAAGACGACAAAGACACTGTCCATACCATGGTCAGCTACATGAAGAAATCTCTGAAAGAACTCTTGCCGAATGCTGCTTGGATGGATGACACTACTCGAAACAGAGCACTTGCAAAGGTAAGCTTCAAGGAATTAGAGCTTTTATGGCTTCGTTCATTGTGCCCTCTGGCCGCACACGACCTTCCGCCATTTCTCTCTGCTTTATCATGTCTATTCGTCTCTTCGTTTCTGCATAATATTACATAGTTTCCCATCTAAACCTGTCCAACTTGACAAATTATGGTTAAGTACCTCTTTATCAGTATGCTCATTCGCCGGGCGTGTATGAGTTTTCTGTCTAACTTGTTACTTGTGGTTCATTTCAGTTGCGGAAACAAAAAAAACTGGTATAGTGTTACATTTCCTTTCAGGTTGATGCTATAACCGACAAACTTGGATATCCTGACCTTATGGCTCCAGGTAACGATCACAAATTGGATGATTACTATGCTAAGGTAAGAGGACCAATCATTAGGGTTGCTCCTATAAGGGAGCAAGGCCTATTGGTTTTGTACGATTTCTTTCTTCTTCTTTTTCCAATTTTCAGCAAACTACATCTCGAAGACGGTTACAGTTAGGAACTTGATACTTGATGTGTGACATCCCTGGGGTAGGCCATTGTTGACCTTGAGGTCAAAAGGTCATTTGAAGGTCAAAGGTTAAATTACAAAAAAAATTAATTGTTCAAAAATGATTGTACTGAGTTACAACGAAGTATTTTAGATGATCTTTGAGAATATTTCGGTACTAAAAGGTTTTATTTTTATTTTTTGACATCTTTTCAATTAATTTATGATCTTCCAATTTTCACTCAGCTATAACTCGAAGTCTGTTACATGCAGTTAAGGATATGATATTTGAGGTTTGACATCCCCAGGGTAAGCCATTGCTGACCCTGGGGTCAAAAAGTAATTTTTAGGTTTAAATTCTAAAATTGCTCGAAATATTCCAAAATGAAGGTATTAGGTTATAAAAAGGTCATTTTGATGACCTTTAGAATACTTAAGTATTAAAAGGCGAATTTTTAAAGCATCTTTTAAATTAATTTTATGGAGGAAACATACTGCAAGTTATACTGTTTAGCCCAACAGGCTTATACTTTGACATATTACAGTCCGAAATTGACCTTGATGTCAAAAGGTCATCTAGTGGTCAAAGTTCAAACTCTCAAAATGGCACAAAATTTTCAGAAAGCATAGAAGTAAAGGGGAACATTTTGAGATCAAGAAGTCTCAAAGCAATGAATTTCTATTATTTGCTGAAAAATTTAAAACTGGTGCTGAAAGGTAATTTAGAGGTCATGTAACGTTTATAAAAGCCAATGTGAGCAACCCTGCCTTTGTTAAAAGATTATCTAGTTTAATATTGCAAGAAGTCGGCACCCCCGATTTTTAGCAACTACTGCTAATTTATAAATTAACGCAAATAAAATACAAGAGCTTGTAAAACCGTGCAAAATATTTACACGTAAAAAAAAATCCAATTTATTCCAGGACAGAGATGTAGGAAACAGCTAATTACATTAATCCTTTTGTAATTTGTAGCTTACTGTAAACAAATCAGATTTTTTTCAAAACGTTCTGAGTATGAATTTGTACGAAATATCAAATTGGAATGATCGGTTGAAAAACGGAGCAGACAGAGGTGTGTGGGCATATAGTGTTTATGATGTTGCTAGTCATATGTACAATCCATGGAATGAGCTATTGATTCCTGCTGGAGCCTTGCAGTTTCCTTTATATGATAAGATTTTGCCTATGTATATGAATTTTGGAAGTATTGGAACAATAATGAGCCACGAACTTATGCATTCTATTGACGAAGTAGGTTAGTGAGTCTGTAAACGTTTTGTGTTTTAATTTTAGTTTAATCTAATGGAATGAGCAACAACTTAAAACTATGAAACATAAGATTTAATTTAACGAAAGTCCGTATTCCTGTTATACTGAGAATTATACTTACTTATTAATAATGGTTTCAGCAATCACAAATCCTGATAGTTTCATTTGTATTATATGATTGTTTAAATTCTTTTTATATGTCAAGTGAAATGCCAAGTAGAAAATGCCTGTTCAGAAATTGAAACAATATAAACATTTCTGAAGAAATGGTGTTTAATTGTCGTAGGTGGATACTACAAGAAAGATGGCACATTTTTTGACTGGTGGACAAATGCAACTACAAAGAACTACATTAAAGCTCGCCAGTGCATCATTGATTATTACTCTAACAAGACAGTAGGACCATACAGGATACCTGGGGCTACCTAATATACAAATAGCATATTGTGAGATTACCTTACAAAGGTGACATGCTTA
>JAOXYB010019149.1:0-17936 GCA_028565635.1 Phoronis ovalis | reverse complement strand
CTACCCGCTGCTTACAGCAGATAATTTGGATTAATTTTAGGTTTGTATCCATAAAACGATTTTTGGAATTTGGTTTGCATCAGTCAGTTTGCGTAACAATGGATTGCTACTCAAATATTTGAAAATTTTGGATTGCTACCCTTATATTTCGCAAAATTTGGATTGCTACCATTATATTTCAAAAAATTTGGATTGAGTTTGCTACCGCAAGCTAAAATTTTGAATTGGGTTCCGCGGCACATCCCCGTATTCAATACCGTGAGTACCCTCCTGGGAATCACCCTGGGGACACGTACTTGCCAAAAAACTAATTCAGTTGGTTGTGTCGCGGGGGTCTCTTGGATATATTTTGAGATGGGGGTGTGCCACTGAGGGTAAAATATTTTGACAAACTCTATACCAAAAATTTGAAATTTGGACCATGAAATATACCAAAAATTTCAAAACAAACTCTGAAATATACCAAAAGTTCCAAATGTTTAAAATATTAATGTTATTTCTTTTATTAGATATTATACAATATTTTGTTTAAAAGTAAACCCAAAATCTACCTTGCCAAAAGAGTTCTTGAGTTGTGAGGCCAGTGGTAAAAAAACTACATTCCAAATATATGGGCTGATCTCTGGGTCTCATCTACCCACATCATAGGCATGACGACCTGTGCATAGTAACCCCCAAAAAACTATCAAGTTAATTGGTGGTAAGGTCAAAGGTAAAAAAACTACATTCCAAATGTATGGGCCTCATGGTAAACATTCTTTGCAAACAACACATCCCATGCGTGGTAAAAAGTATCCAGCTAGTACATCCCATGGCAAAAATAATAAGCAAAATCCTGGAAATTTACACCAATGTAAAATGCCGCACTCTGCATTAAATAATCATTAATGAAAACTAATACCCTATTGTAAAATTTGCAAAAAGCACATCCAAGTTTAGTGGTGGCTGAAAAAGGGGATATATGGGATGCCACATATATACAATCAACGTGTATGGCAGTGCCCCCGGATAATAACCTGTGCCAGCGTTGCAAAACCTAAATGCTCATCTGAAACTGACAGCATTGAAAAGTTTTTACATACAATTTTCAATACCTTTTAGAGCTGTTCATTCATTTTTTGTGTTTTTTAGAAACAAATTATAACAATGTTAAACTTCTAGAAAAGATGGAAACTATCAGAGAAGCGATGTCCACAGATGTCACTGAGATTTTTTGTTGGTGTCAAGTTTAGAACTGCTAGTACATCCTGCTTGCATGCATGTGGCATTTTGTTTGACATTGGAAAATTTAGAAATTTAGATGCGATTTCCTGCAATCTGGTTCAATTTGAGGAAAAAGATACTGTTTTAGTAGGCTTTGTTAGCTGCTGACTGGATACTGTAAATAATGACGATACGACTATGAGATGTGTCCCAAACCTTGAGACTTGGCATCTAAGGACTATCCATGGGAAAGCATTTCTGTTCTCTTTAATTTTTAAGCAAACATCAAGAAAAAGATTCAATCTTGTATACAGATTTTTGTATCAGTAATTTTAGTATTTTTTTATTGTAGCACGCATATGACACCATTATCCCGAAATAACATTTTGTACTAACCGATTCTTTCTCTCTTTCAGCTTGATGTCCTTTAATAAGGAATCCTGCTTGTACAGCTTTCAACAAAAACATGGAAAGTGATAGCCAAGAAGAAGTCAATCCATCTCATGATTTGTTTCTCAGTGCTGTCCAACAGAACAATATTGAAACTGTACAAGAATTAATTAACACAAATATAGATATAAACTGTGTTGTAAACAAACAGCATGCATTGGTTTTAGCTGCACAAAGAAACCTGAGAGAAATGTGCATTATTTTAGCTGAAGCAGGTTGTGATTTAACACATGCTGATGAATCCGATCCCATGTGGTTTCGCCAACCTATACACATTGCTGCATCCAGAGGATATGTTGACATTGTTCAAATCCTTGTGGATCATGGCGTAACTGTTGATTGCGAGGATGGTGATAATCGTACACCACTTCATTGGGCTGCCACCAATGGTCATATTGACGTAGCAAAAGTTCTCATATCCCATAATGCTAATGTAAATTCTGCCCAAAGAGATGGATTCACTGCACTTCATGCTGCTACTTGTTTAGGTCAAGCCGTAATGTGTGAATTCCTGCTGGTGTGTGGTGCTGGTGTCAATCAAGCTGATGGTGACGGATGGTCGGCTTTACACGCTGCCACATGTTATAGTCATCCGCAGGTTGGTATTTTTAAATAGCTGTCTGAATTATTCGTGTTAACCTAAAATGCATTACATCAGTTTTAGTCATAGTTGCGACCTTGGGCATGCCTATAAATATTTTGGTGCAGATGCCGATGGTACCTGCAGAGTTTAAATACTTTTAGATAATAGTTTTACCTATGAATAACACCATTGTTGTTTTTGATAGCGTATGTTATATTTTGTGATTTTATTAAGTTATCAGTAACTGTTGATCTGTTTGACTCGGAAAATCAAACTGCATGGCTGTAATTCTCATCAACATGACCCTAGGAAAATTATCTAAAGCAACTGTTTTGATTGGCGATGGCTATTTAGTCAATCTTACAGTAGGGATCTTCAAGCAAATCACTTAAGCTTGTTGTTAGTTTTTCAATAAAAATTATGTACAGTCGATTTGTTAAGATGCTCCACATCAATCTAGATTTGTAAACGTCTGCTATACATAGCTCATATTAATACCTTTTACGTTAAAATTAGTCATATTTCCCTATAAAGTAGTTCCAGCATAATATTAACAGAGTAGAAACATTGAAAACTTATTCCATCACTCTGGACCCAGTCTGAATAAATCCATCCGTTAGTGCTACGTACTTTCTCAACGTACCTAGCACTAACGGATGGATTTATTCAGACTGCTCTGGACCCAACACTTGTATTGCTTAAACCTGCTACTGTTATTGCTTTTAAAAATCTCTAAAGCTCATATTGATAAAAATACTGGGTATGTTGCTATGCAACACACATACGTCTAATAATAAATACTTTATTGTATCTTATGTTAGGTTGTTAAGAAATTACTTCAGTCTGGTGCTAATGTCAATCAAAAAACCCATGATGGAGACTCCCCACTTCACATCGCCGCTGATTGTGGTGACGTAGAGATTGCCAAACTTCTTATGCAGCATGGTGCTAAAATAAACCTTCAAACAAACCGAGGAATGACACCTTTATACCTAGCAGCATACAGAGGTCATAAAAGGATGATGAAATATTTGATTAAACAAGGCGCTGATCTTGATATTTCAAGTAAAATAGGATGTGTTCCATTGTTTCTTGCTATCACTAGGGGACAGGATAGTACAGCCGATTTATTAATTCAAGCTGGAAGTAATTTGGATTTTGTTAAAAGCATGGAAAATCCTAGTAAATGGCTGGATACATTGGCATCGAATCCAAGAAGTTTATTTGATCTCTGTTCTATACGAGTTAGAAAACATATTGGTCAAGGACTTCCTGAAAAAGTTCTAACATTACCATTACCCAATGACATTAAAGATACACTCATGTTCAGACACCTTAATGGAGAAGTGTATGTTTAACTGACATTATAGCTTGTGTTGTGAAATGATTCATGTTTGCTATACATGTATTTGTCGTCAGATTGTAATAAACACTTCTTGTATAAGTAGCTGACATTTTCAAAAGTGCAACAACTAATTACTGAGTTGTACTGGTGCAATATTTTCATGTTAAAAAATTAACTGCCATCAGAATTAACATGAAATTTTGGTCTTTTCCATTAAATATTGTCAGGGTACTTATCCTCTTTGTCGCTGGTGGGACAGAAGGCCTCAACGATTTCTTTCCATTTGCTCGTCCTTGGCAATTTTCTGTGCCTCCCCCCACGTAAGGCCGTAATTGTCAGGGTAAGAGCTGTAAAAGTTTCAGTTACAAGCAAATGGGTTGTATATTTGATGAGTTAGAAATTCTTGGGTTAAAGTGGCAACAAAAAGCAGGTCCTCTAATAATTTTAATGTAACACTACTTATATGTTTGAGGAAACTTGTCATTCTCTAAAGGATATTCAAATGAAGAGGCATATTTCAACATGATTCTGTAGCTGACATTTTTAAAGGGTGAATAGGATCTCATCTAAATTATCAACCAAGAGGTCCAGTTAATGTATAAGGGATGTTAAATACAGCTTGTGTATAGTCACCAAATCTTCTTTATAATTTATTGTCATTGTTAATGTTTTAATACATATTTTCATTAATATACTGTACAATTTCTTGTTCGATATATACTTTTTCTTCAAAGCAATTTTTAAATTAAAAATGTAAGATCTTTCAAAATATACCATGCATATATTAAAAAGCTACTTATGAATCTTATAGTGTATTCTTATACTATACTACAGATCCAAAACAACAGGAACTGTCAATGAAAGTGAGAGGTAAAATTTGAAAGTTTGAATCTATCTACTGCACACATAGAGTTAAATTGTTTTACTTAATACTGTCATGCAGAAGAACTGTTATACCAAGGCACATATTTTCAATTTTAATATCGCAGAATACGTAATGTCTTGATAATTGTTGGATACAACTCGATAAACTTAGTTTTTTGCACTTATTTCTTTAATTGTTGTTTCATCAAAAGCAGCCATGTCCACATCTTCAAAGTCATCATCAATAGGCTGAGATTTCATTGGCTGTTGTGTTGATTTTGGCGTATTGTGCAATACCGGACGAGATCTGACTGTACTTGGTGTATGATTCTGTGAACCAGATGAATTTTGTGAGCTTTGTCCTCCTTGAAAAGAAATCCACATCACAACACTCTATGAATCGTACATAAAATAACACAAAAAAAGTGAAATACATACTTGCTCACATCTTACACACAAGTGTTGTTTTATTTAATTAAATGTGGTAAACAGAAACAAAATACAACATAGATAGCAAGTTGTTTTAAAGAATCGATATCTTTGTTTAAAATACTAGACTGTCATGGAAATATTACAAAAGATTGACAGATTACATAATTATTACAAGATGGTTCAACTTATCTTTGGTCCTAATGTGACACTACATCTTTCAACATTTTGAACTATTTTTGAAAGCTTCGATCTCTATCATTGAGTTTTTATCAAAGACAAAAGATGTGGAAACAATCTACCACCCATACACAGCAGCTTGCTTGTTTTTACTATATACTCACTCGGTATCAAAACTCTCAATGCTTTAAATCACTATACAGCAAGGGATTAAAGTGTACATTTTCTTGGACAACATTCCTATTCACACTTACCCTTAGCAAGCTTGACACTTTCATCAAAATATTGGTTTGGATGACTGAGGGACATATTAGACTGTTCTTTTTCAATATTGTGAGTTAGTTCATAATACCGAGTGCAAGCAATCTGGTAATGACCATCTTTAACACTTTGCAGAACCTGTTTCAAAAAAAATTTCAAGATTTCTGATAAAAGAAAGCTTTAAGACAGAATTAATTTTTTTACACTTTACAAAAACCACAAACAAATGCACCAACTGACAAATTCAAATGACCCTACTGGCAAATCTAGTGCATGCAAATAGTCTAGTATTATCTGAGTTAGCGCACATGCACACACACACACACACACACACACACTTCTGGATCTAGGTGAAATATGCAAATATGACTGCTTTTCTGGTATAAAAAGTTGGACAACTTCGTGAAGCATGTACTTACATCTGTAATTCCATCTTTAGATATTTGCATGGCCTGAAGTTTCTGGCGCAGCATGTCGATGTCACTATGCTTGAATGGACATCCATGATGATCTCCCATTGCAGGTGCATTAGTCGTAATGATTTTCAAACAACTGTATGGAGTGTAGTTGGCTCTTTTACCTTCTTTACCATAGTTATGACGGATGCCATAGGCATACTTTTTGTCGAACTGTTATAAATTATTTGAAAACAATATATTATACTTTAAAAGCAGTTATGACAAACATTTTTATTTTTACCTTTTTGTAATCTCTGCAATAATGTTGCCACACAAACTTCATCTGATTCAAAAGTTAGTTTAACTTGTTAAAAATGAAACATTTACTTATTAATAAAAGTATTTATTTCAAATTTGTACTTATACACAGCCTACCTTCAAAGTTAAAACCTAGAAACAGACCACAATGGCGTACAATCACATACCATGTACTTGTCACAGACAATAGCAACACATGTGATACCACATATAAAGTTTCAATCTGTATTCTGACACTTACATTATCAACATCCATTGATTTGCAAAATTCTGTACGCCAGAATCGCAGTGCTTCTTCTAATGACAAACCAATACCTTTCAAAAACAAACCATACTGTTGTCTGCCCCAATGTCTTGTATGGTGATTTTGTTTGAAGCCTTGATGCACCGACTGCATACAAAGTGGGAAGTGATCTTTTGCCAGCTATTTTACAAGGTAAAATTTAAAAAAAAGAGAAATATTTATAATGATGAAAGGCATTATTTATAATTTTTTACATGTTTTTTTCCCCACTACTGTTAATTCAGGTAATTGAGATGGAGAAAAAAATGACATTACAGAATACAAACCCCATCAATCATATCGGCTGTAATCTTGTCACCAGCACCTCTCTTTGTATTAGTGTAATCTTGTCCCAAGTAGCTTTGACTTAAACTGTTTAACATAGGTATAACTCGGCGATCTTCTTCCATATTTGGTAAACATTTGGCTGTAACCTAATGTCAAAAAAATTGATAAGTATTGTCTATCTGTACAGTTCAAACTGAATGTTATTTCTGCTAAGCGATGAAAAATCTTAAGAATTTGCAGATACTTTTCTATGTACAAGCTCATGAAAGGCACTGGAAGAAACTAGGGAGGGTCCAGGGCACGCCCCTCAGGGAAACTATTTTGAAACATTTTCCTGCAATTTGGTGTATTCTTTCATGCAATTGGAGGGTAGGACCATATTTTTATTAAGTGTTGATTATATGCAGATGAGTGTAAATCCAGTTTTTTGATCGGAAGCATGTGAATTGGCAGCTTTTATATTTTACTGGTGCTTTCATCATAAATCAGAGAACAGTTTCTTGCTAAGATTTGTTATCAGTTTACTGGGTTTTTTTTGTGTATTGTCTACAACTTCAGCAATAAGTAGTACTTACCGCTAGAGACTTTGATAGTCTTGCTCTAAATTCAGTCATAATTATGGAGAGCAACTCCTGTTGTGTGTGTGGTATACATGCAAAACCTTTGTGTACATAAACTCTTCGGGCTTTTACCAAGTCCAGTGCTTCAGTAAAATGCACCTAAAACACAATGAACTCACTATTTTAGTTCTCAGTATTTCTCATCTTATGATTCATTTCCCTGTAACAATATGAAATCAGAAAATAAGGTGGTAACTTTTTCCTCATGTTTGATTTGAATTTATAAAATTACTGCACATTAAGACTGAGTTCTGTCTGTATTTCATTATTTTCTTCATTTTGTCCTGAATGGGTAGCAAGGAAGGAAGGTACCCTCGATTTATACACACACACACACATAAACCAGTGGACATTTCTTTGATGTTTTGAAATTCTTTTTTTTAACATCAGTTCCTCAGTCTTTCAAAACCTTTATTCAGCTAATTAAATGAAAAGATAGACAAACAAAACTATACACATATTTTGCAGGTACACAACTCAAACTTTCTAAATTTTGGACTTACTTCTTTCTCTCTGAGTAGGTCAAGTGACCAGTAAGGTAGACAATTTTCAGTTGAAAATTCAAAAGAATATAATACAAATGCCTCAAATACTACACAGTTAAAACGTTGTAGAAATAAACTTGGCATGTAAAATTAGATTTCTGAAATTTTGCTTTGTTCAAAAGATATGAATTTCCAGTTTGTGTCAAAAAAAATCACCAAAAGTAAGGTGACGAAACTTCAAAAATTTCAGTTGTTATTGCCACTGAAATTTTTTTTTATACCTTATAGTAGTCTGTTGTACGAACTTTGTCTGGTGACATGTCAAAAGTTGAATCAGATAGTTCTATAATAATATCTTGTTTCTCCTCATCAGAAAGCTAAAATATAATTAAATACCAGTATTCTGTTTTATTGTAATATTAGACATTGTATAAGGCCCACTGTCACATGAAGGTCATATAGTTCAGATACATCATATAGCTTCATTAATGTTGCATGTAGTAAGTTAAAAACCTCTACAATTTAAAACTTTTAAATCTTTCTATCTTATTCTTGAATAATGCTACTCATCAACTCACAAGATGCCATTACAACTGTGAACAAGTGAACACACTAGTCGCAGAGCCAAGTCCACTATAATAATTTTCAGTCAAAACTAAAATAGACACATCATTGGTTTGGACAATATTCTAGTAAAAGAATATTAAACGACATATTAAGTATTGCCTAATAAGAGTTGCATTTCTGTGATTTCAGTGCATTAGGTTTCACTGCAAATACAATGGTTCTTCCAGAGTCTCAAAATATTGAATTAATACTGTATCTAATAGCAAGATAAAAACATCTACACTGAAGGTAGCTTAGATTATAAGCATGAAAATGCATTATAAAATGTTAACATTATAAAAAAAAAAATTCAGTTTAAAAATACCTACCATCTCATAATTCAAATTGTTAGCAACCAGAAATTCAGTCATATGAGTACTGTTTCTCGAGAAACGGAATCGAAACAAATCTAATTCTTGTGTGATAAACCATCTTCGTAAATCATCTCTACATAAAAAAGATACATAAAATATGGAATTCATTGTAAACTTTTTAAGCTTACTTGTCCAATCATTATGAACCTAATCAAACAGAAGACAATTCAAAATGGAATACATGCATAAGCTTTTACCATCCAACATTTTAACAGAAAACATCTGAAAGATGTCGATTCGAACAAAAGTCTAATTTACAAAATGTGTACATGATTTCAGTGTCAGATGCAAAGGCATATGGATTTTAAGAAATAAGGTTTTTGGAGATGAAAGATAAAATTTTTTGACAAATAAAAGGTGTCATAAATTTTTTCCCTTTAAATGTCCAAATTATCATGCAATCCAACTGCCTCTGCAATGCAGTTCTGATGTGAACAAAAAAAAACAGGTACATGATGATAGCATCTAGATTGACAGTTTAGTTGAGTTACTCACGATTTGCAATAGGCAAGTCTCAGTATAAAATGTGATATGTTGTCTCTGCGACATTTTTCTTGGAAACTTTTTTCATCTCCCTAAAAACATATTATGTATTTTAAAAAAATATTTAAACAAGGTGATACATTATTTATTGATTAATATTTATCACTTTGTCAAATTACAATAATGTTTCCTACAAACTCCAGATTATACTTAATTTGCAGCGGTTATGTATGAAATACGAACAACTCAAAAGGATAACATGTGTTCTTCAGTATTAACCAGCTTTATATGGTTTAACATTACCTTTTCCCAAACATCAAATGCCCAATTCACTTTGACCTTTTCTCTCAATTCCTTTTTCAAAGCTTCGTTGTAATCTTCTCTTCCTTTTATTAGTTTAAGCCCAATATTTTCTACAGCTTTCAGAACTGAAAACATTAACACAGAAAACTAATTTCAGATTAGAAAGTTGTCAAATTAAAAATATGCAGGCCCTGTATATAAATAAACCTAAAGCCTTTGATAAAGTTCCCCAAAATAGAAGCAGATGGTATTAGTGGAAATATTGCAAACTGGATTAAAGGTTGGTTAAATGATTGTAAACAAACTTTGGTTTCGATGTAGTCCCGGCTACATGACCCAACTATATCCATAGCTTGCCCCTCTGTCTGCTAAAAACTGTTGAACTTTTCAACCAAAAAAAAATATTTTGATGCATATTTTGTTTTAACCGTCGAGCCCCGGGGGGGGGGCACATGGATCAAATGCTGGGTCCACATGCGCGAACGAAAAATCGCGTGAAAAGGGCCTGGCATAAAATGTTATGTATAATTAAGGTAAAAAATATAGTTGTGTTTTAACAGGTTTAATGACTTGACAGAGAGACCTGCAAGTTTCAAATATTGGTATTTTATTTTAATAATTTCTGAACAATTTTAGTTAACATTGTCTCTTTCATACCAGATCTTAAAATGTCTCTGAAATACACCAGGAGCTATAAATTGCGTTTTAAATTTCATAATTTTTCCATGAGGGAGTGCCATACCACCAGGCATTTAATAACTAAATATTAGTTTTTTTGAATAACACACTACCATGCCATTCCTTACCAGATAGCAGAAAAGAACACTGCAATGTGATGACTACATCTAAGTACTTTATATAATATATATGTACATCCCAGGGATACAACTAGGCAGTATATGAATCTTGTTAAGATGATAAAAAGTGACAGTCATTCCACAGAGCCACCGTCGCAAGAATACTTATTGTTTCAGTAATTAAACAGAATTTGGACTACAGATTCCATCTAATTAACGAGTGTGCTTTTTTTAAGTCTGAAAAATATATTGTGTACACTTTTTTTTGGAAGTTTCAAATTTACGTTATAGAGTATTTATGCACTGGGTAGTTAGTGATCAGGTCTCTTAATTCTTGGTATAGTGATCCCGGATAGTGATTCATATTTCACGTGTTTCACCGCAGTGGCTTCATCAGGACAAATAAGTCTCAGATTTTGGTTAGTTTGGAAGCAATTTCACAGCAAGATCTCTAAAATCACAAATTAATAAGTAACCCTAAAAATATAGTGAAATTTGATTTATTCAAAAAGTTGCAATCTGTATATAAAAGAAGTTTGAAGATGTAAAAAATGGCACAATGTGTCATGGCAAAAAAAAAGTCCAAGAATGCACCAGACTGCAGGAAATCACATAATTTCCGGGGGGCATGCCCCCAGACCCCCCCTAGTTTCGCTTTGAGTCCTGCGAGCTATCGCATGAATATCCTCTAACTCATTTGTTTTTGGAAGGGGGGAGTTATATTTTGTGTGCATTATCTAAGGGGGTTACACATGTTTGCGCAATTAATTAAGGGGGGAAGTTTTTTAAGCAGGATGTTTTTGAAATGGTTTAATTTTAATTTCTGACCAGTACCTAATACAGGTTTTTTAGTACATTCAAAATTGTATGAAGTTGTTTTTTTTTGCTATATAACGTTTTCATTTACTACTTTAAATATAAAGTTTAACTTTATGAATAACATTATTTTCTCTGAAGGTTTAAACACTCAAGTTTTTACTCCCATCTGTGAAAGGGCATGACTTAATTTAGTTCTGGCTTTAGTTCAGGACTACCAAAGGGTATGATTTTTACTGTGTAAGATCTTCCAAAGGGTCACTTTTTAAACCTACAAGTCTTTCAAAGGTATGTGTTTTTAGCAGCCTATATACGCGTTTAGGGGCTTTTTTTAAAACCTGTGTTTGCGCATGTGGACCCACTATTTACATAATTAAGTGCCCCCCCGGGCGTCGAGCGAGGTTGTAATTTCTGTTGCGTTGCAAGATGTAAACTGGTGCATAAATATCTCCGTTACGTTAGCAAAGCATCTTCGACTCTTAGAGATTTATTTAATATGTGAATCACTTTATTTTGAAATCATTCCAACGTTAGCATTATTTAAGTTTACCCTTCAATCGCTCCACTGCCATATCTTCAAATTCTTGCAGTGTAACATTTTCGTTTGGCGGGACTTCGTAAAACTGTAAAAACTGTTCATATTTCCGCTTTCCATTTAAACCTACTTCTTTTTTCACACGCTTAGAGCGCGCACTGTTTTTGCCAAAATCCATGATAACAAAACGGAATGACAAATCCTCAAAAAGTTACAAAATTTCCTGTTCTGTGGCTCCCGCCAGTTTTTATAGAAATAGGTCAGTCTCGTGACATCCCGTGAATTCTCAATGTTTACAAGATGGTTGAGATAAGTGCGGCTCTGGCTGCGGGATGGATTCCCTTCGCTGTGGTTGTCGTTGTATGTTTACAGTTTTGTTTATATCTGTGGAAATGAACGCAACAGTGAATAGTGTTGTAAAATACCGATTTTTTTCTCTTAATCAATATGAATTGTTAATATGCGCTGTTATTTTGTTAACATCAAGCTCTCAGTCTCAATTCAGACATGTCACTGTCAGTGACTAATGGAGTAATGAGTGAATGTCAGACTATGACAGTAAAGTATAAGTTATCCGGGTCTCTTTTTTATGGAAGATACCCAACAAGACAAGTATACCCTGTGATAAATAAGGCTTTGTAAAGCGTGAAAAACATACCCTGTGGTAAATGCGGGAGCTGAAAAAAGGGGCCTATTGGTTGGCAAATATATATATATTTATATCAAAATATATATAGCGGCTTTGAGTGACAGTACTTCCCAGGCACCACAATGACATCCCTCCCAGCTAGTCGAAAAGTGTGCACAGAACTCCGAATTAGTTTCTAAATTAACCAGTCTAAAGAAGACTATGTATGTGGGTCATGAAAATGACAACTACAATATTAGAGTTGTGTCTTCAACTGCAGTAAGATACAGTGTTCTGCATTGTACTTAGAATATATAAGTCAATATTTTAACAGTTACCTCTAATTACAGGTTATATTGTTCTTTTCATTCTTCTACATACGATACTACCAGAGTAAATATGACAGTGAACTTAGTACATCAGTAACAGCCATGCTGGCCCTTGCTGTTACTCTATTTACAACAGCGCTGACTCCAGTTGACATCTTCCTTGTCTCCTACATGAAATTATCAAATGGGACGTACAAGGTAACACTGTTATCAGATGTAGTTATGTTATAACAATATATTTGCAGCTTAGAATTTGTATAGTAATATTGGCTGGAATTCATTCTGCATTTTTGCAATGAGAAACTATAAGTATACAGTCTTCTTTCATAGATCATGGATGACGATAACTATCGGGCTGTTTGCACCATCAGTTAGACAAAATGCTTGTACTGTAGTGTCACTAGCATAACTATATAGGATCATTTGCTCTGGACCTGTGCCAAAACACATTTTG
Source organism: Phoronis ovalis (assembly GCA_028565635.1). NCBI lineage: Eukaryota > Metazoa > Phoronida > Phoronidae > Phoronis > Phoronis ovalis. Next base: position 4,904 of record JAOXYB010019149.1, on the reverse strand, counting down.
GACTGGAATTCACAATTATTTACTATTAAAGCCTTCTAAAGCCATAAATGTGCCATGGTAATAATGTTACATCAAATATTTTGCAGGAATGGGCCAGCACAAATGAAACCAGAAATACAATTGAGAATGGGGTTTTGTATACTTACTTTAGTAAGTGCAAGAGCTCTGTGCATTAATGCATGACTAACAACTTTCTGTGATTTGTGAAAGTTGTCTAAGCAGATGACATTATGAAGGCAGTGTTGAAAATATCCAACAATGTGTTATCAACAGTGTAGAAATGTTCTTGGTGAATCTTTTCCTCAGGAGTTCTTTTGCAATAATTTGAAATATATTCTGAATTCTTTATTTTCAGCATTGTATGCATGTATTGCATTTCTGCTGTTCTTTTTGCTACCATTCATGTATTTTTACTATGAAGAAAAGGATGACGATCTTCAACCAACATGTGCACAGGTACATCATAGTTTTTACAAATTTTGACATGATAAAAACAGTACTCATTTTTTTACTTTAGTTCTAAAACTGGAAATTGCATGTCCACGCTTCTGTAGTCATACAGTTGCTAAATGGAAAAGAAAAATGCTTAATTACTGATTTATATGAATGTTACTTTATGTTGTTTAAACAAAGGTCAAAGCAATTGACTGTCAAACATGCAACCTGTCATTTTGGTCATTGACAAGATAAATTTTAGCTAATTAGTAACTTTTTACAGAGATGTTGTGGTGCCATGAAGTATACTGCTGCCTTCTTGATCATATTAGTTATTTTGTTATTGATTGGGTAAGTTATTGTTATTGTTTGTATCACATTAGTGATGTTACTAACACTGCAATGTGAAATACCACTGCTGTGACATATTAATTTTTTTATAAATAGAACTTAAACACCAACTTCATTGTAATATTGTTGCATTTTTTATTGAAATTCTTTACTACACAAAATTTGTTGACTGAACAGTATGCAAAACATAAGCCAGAAATATCGTTTGCTACTAAAGGTTAATTTAGACTTGAATAGTGTGTTACCTTGATAACAGTATTTTTGCTGCTAACATTCATAACACTATCTGTAGAATTTATTTTTGTTGCATACAAAAGCATTTATTTTACTGCTACTATAATTTTTTCCAAAGTTTCCCAATTTGTATATTTTCTTAAATAAAGAGAATTGAACTTTTTGCTTTCAGAATATTTGCACCAGTTAAAGATTTGCCAGATGCAAATGCTACTGATTGGAAGAAAATAGAATTTCTTATCACTGATTGGACGAGTAATAGTAAGAAATATTAATGGTAGCAATGTAATAACAATACTATTCATTTTAATATTCCTTCTTAGAAGCAAAATTATTTCTAGATTTCATTGGAAACCTGATGTATTTTGTTACTATATTCTGAAACAAGTTTTTTGAAGTTTTGTATAAGCATTTCTATTTAATTATAAAAATGTTGTACCTCTGCATTGGTTTGCAGTTTCATCAGAAAAAATGCTTGCCAGTTCTCCAAGCATTGACTAGTGAACTGATACTGACTCAGTTAAAACACAATGTCATATTCATAATATTAATGACAAAGTCATAATTATATATTGAAAACAGTGATACCTTTCTAGAGACCAATAAAAATTTAGAAATCTTGCATCTAACTAACCTATTCAAATTATTCCAACTATCACTGGAGCCATGTTTATCTGTGTATAACATTTGCTTTCAGGAGGTGAAGACGCAATATCATTCATAATTAGCTCTTTAACATTAATTGGATTTTTAGCCCTTATCACATATACAGTAAGTATTTTTGCAGTATGTGTAATATTTAAATTTTATTGTATATCAATGTCTATGGTCATCAGCGAAGTTCTGTTGCCTAGAAACATTTATACTGAAGAGGATACCATGAACATAGCTTTCATATTCGTGGGCATAGCACCATAATTTCAGTTCATTGCTACTATCCACTGCTACAATTGACTAATTCCAATCCAATTCTAAATCAAAACAGTTCTTTAAAAAAGTGTGTTTTTTTGATTACAACTATTGTGACACTGAGGCTATATGTGAACTGCTTCATGCTTCTACATATACTTTTATCATTTATGAAAACCCTGTTGAATTTTAATTGGTGAGTACTATATTGCTTTATTCTTTTTATTGGCTTATGGCATGTCAGCATGGCCTATGGATTTGATTCGAGGAGTACGAAGTGCTAAGAAAGAGAGAATGGAAGTGAGAGGGAGGCTTACAGAAACCCGTGAGCAGATACAATCTATAAGACAGAAGGTAATTTAGTTTGTAATATGTGAATTTTGTAAATTCAAAACTGTAGTGGAAGATTTTTTAACAACCAAAAAACGACATCATAAACTTTAAAAATACTAAATTAAATTTAATTAAACCTTTTAAAATTTTTTATTCATATCTTTTAAGTTTAAACTGGTGAATCAGTGACTTGTGAAATGTGTTTGATTTACAGTATCAAGGAAACAGGCCAATGTCTAGGCGGGATCGTCAGCGAATTTCAGAATTAGAAGAAACGGAAAATTTAGTTTCCAGACAAGACAGACACTTGGGGACAGAAGAAAGCAGCTGTTTGAATAAATGTTTGCTGATTTTCCGACCATTCCAGATTGTGTTTGGAATTGTGTTTTTTCTTGTTGCTCTTTTGACATTTATTTCTTTGCTTTTAACCAAGTAAGTTGGTAAATAATTTCCTGGTATTGGTCTGTTTCATATATTTTGTACTTAGTTACTATTTCAAACATTTCATGAGATGTCCTGTGTTTGAGAGTGCATTAACTTGCATTAAAATATCATGACCAATTGCACATTATAAATGTAAATGTTCATGTTAGACATAAGGGTTAAATTACTGGAGAAAATTAATTATCGCCATCCTTTGTTAGACCAGTATAATCTTTGCTTTTACTTGTGATTTTATTATGCAAATGGTTGAATTTTACTTTCAGCATTGACAAAGCCATCAATTCCCTAGGCTACAGATATGGATATGCTTTGCCTACAAGAAAACTGCCAAATCCTGTGGACATAGTTTTGGTGTTTGCACAAAAGGTATAATTACATTTATTTATAACCTGTTTTTTCACAATATTGGCAATACAAAATTTTATTTGTTTAAAATTTGCCAAAGCTTAATTTTCATAGTCACATTCAGTTTTATGACTGTTGTTAACTAATGAATGATCTTTCAAAGACCTTCTTATATTGTGTAATATATAGAAATTTCAAAAAAATCAAATTGCATCCTTCAAAATATTTCTTCTTTATTCATAGCCTGGTGATATATAAAATCAAACAATTTATAATGTTTTTACCTTTCGGTGCAATTTCCAGATTCAAAAGCCACATCTGGTTAAAGTCAGTTTTGATTTAAATTTTTGTTTATGTAATGATTGTTTCACAAAGCAGTCCTGTTGTTTCTCATTTTGCAGGCATTTCCAGTGGACTATATTTTGTTAGCATGCATAATACTCTACTTCTTTTTTTGCTCAATCTCTGGAATAAGAAACATTGGCATTTGGTTTTTCTGGATCAGGGTAAGGCTTCAACATAACTGATTTATCGTTTTCCTGAATGGGAATGGGAGTATACTCATAATAATGATAATGATAAGTTGTCATTCATTAGATATAATAAAATAGAAAGTATATTTTAAAAATAAAGAAAAAAAATGGTTCCTAGTATTTATGCATCTGAATTATGACAGTCAAGATGGTTTCTAATTATTTGCAAATTAAATTGGGCTATTTTTTGTAGTTGTATAAAATACGGCCCAGAAGAACCAGGCCTCAGGCTTTGTTGTTTATGTGTATGATTCTTATGTATATTGTTTTGGCCATAAATGTTATGATCTACATGCTGACACCTCAGTATTCTACCTTTGGCAGTCAGCATTATGTGGTAAGTACTATCATCTGTTGTGAGTAGATTATGTAGCCAGATTTTAAAAACAAAAATGAGCTTGTGGTCTACATTGAATAAACATAATAGTGATCATCAACAAGTTTTTGACAAAATTTGTTTTGTTTTCACCTCTGTGTTACTATCATTTTGCAAACACACTTCATACTAGCTGTGTCAGAAATTTGGTAGGTAAATGAGGAGATTGATCGAGCTGAAGTTACTTCTTGTTCTTTTCAGCAGAAATATTTGGTAACAACTGTTAAGTTGGTGGAACATTGTTGTGAGATTAACTATTTTTTGAACATTCTTATTGAAAGCAATGATGATAATTACTTTACTCCTGGTTCCAACCAAAAACAGAAATATTTATTTGCCAGACTTTCTTTTATACATTCATATATCCTGTTTATTCCCAGGTAAATGGTATACTAACCCAATGCAGCACAGAAGCTATGAAGGAAGAATGTACTATGACAAGAATGAGTATGCTGTTGACGAGATTTTTTTATAAAGTCTGGTTCTTTGGCGCTTGCTATTACTGGGGAAGTTGGGCTTTCCTTGGGGTAAGCTTATTTTGAAGCTGATATGAATTTAGTGGTGTGCTTTTGTTGTTGAAATTATGAAAAGGACATTATGTTTTGATCAGATAAAATAGCCTTACTGTGGTTCTACTTTTCTTTACCTAGATTTTTATTATTGGAGCTATTGTTGCGGTTGTGAAAAAGAGAAGATCAGCTATTGATGGTCAGGTCGATGAAGAAGATTTTGACAGTGATGATGATATGATATCTACATAAACAACCCATAATGTCAGAGTGACAACAAGATTATAAAAAATTAATATTTTATTTACACTGAATATGCTTCAATGTGTCAGTATTGTTAAATGCCAAAAGGCAATAAAACATTTCACAATATTAATGACAATTGTTCTTTTCTCAAACATTTTATATGTCTTTGCTATGTAAAAATATATATAA
>JAOXYB010019138.1:6181-17938 GCA_028565635.1 Phoronis ovalis | reverse complement strand
GAAGTCTGTTGTAGTCAAGGACATGATATTTGAGGTTTGACATCCCCAGGGTAGGCCATTGCTGACCTTGGGGTCAAAGGGTCAAAGGTCAAAATTCTAAAAATGATGTTGAAAGGTAATTCGGAGGTCATTTAATGTTCACAAAAGCCAATATGTGCAACCCTGCCTTTGCTAAAAGGCTATCTAGTTTATTATATCAATGAATGATTGGATGTTCATGAAAGTGTAATTCCTATTTCAACATAATGAGCCTGGCTACAAAGAATATAATTGGAGAGAAACAAATAAATATGTGACACTTGAGTGATGTTAATTATATTAAATGTGTTATGAAATCAGTTATCTCTACCCAGGTATCTATCTATATACCCTTTTCAACCCAGTATTACTGAACTTAGATTACTTTATTTTGTGTTAGCCTTTAATGAAACACATGTGGTAGAAATATCAAATGTTTCAAATATAGTTGTTGTTATTATTTGATCAGCATATGACAAAAATAGAATTATACATCATAACAACTTTTTCAGTCTTACAAAAACATGAAAATCAGACAGAATGTTTTTCAGCCTTACAAATACATAAAACTTATTAAGCCTCTCTTCCATGGGTGGATGTGGTAAGAGCCAGAGATAAAATATTAATCACAAAATTTATACAGAGGCAGGCAGTAATTAGGATTGGCAGAGGTAATTGTGTATTAAAATTACTGACTGAGCCATATATAGCTAGAAATAAATGTAAGCACCAGTATTCATTTGGTGTAATATCAATTTACAGAGAAAAAAATTTGCTAATGTTAGTTTTTAAAATCGTGGGGCTGTAATTAGTCCCGTCACAGTTAATGAATCGTATAGGTGCCCAGCTTCTTGGCACCCTGCAGTCGGGTTGTTATATTACGTTTGTAACGGCAAGCAATCATAAAATAATAGTTTTAGTTTTTGATGCTGATGTGTAGCCTTAATGTTATCTCTGGTTTTATTATTGCATTTTAGAGAATTGTCGAAGCAAGATTTGGACATCTTATTTGTAACAAGTTTAAATTAGGAAACTGAGTAAAAATTATTTAGTGAAGAAATTTTTATTATTATAAATTAGAATAAAAATATGAAATATGTTTGTAGTCTCTGGGTTCACTATATAGATGCCATCTAATCTGTAATTTACTAAAATAAATTATATGGTCACGACTCGTAAATTAACTATATCACTGCACATGCGAAATTAAAAAAAGTTGATATTACAAATTAAATCAAATAAATTCAAATGTCACCAGCATAAGTTGTGGTAAATTATAAATTCATAATATTTAATTTTTTTAGAACGGGATTATCCACCATCACCTGGTAGAATGGTTTACTATACTGACAGTCATTCGCCAATGTTAGGAGATCATGCTGTTAGGAACATGATGCATCAAATTACCCAGGATGGCATGAATGCCAATATGGCTATGAATATAAAGGTAAGAAGTGTACTGATCTTAATATGGAGCTGAAGCTTCTCAACTACGAGTAACGAGTGAAGTTTGTGCATCTATCATGTACTTTAAAATGTGAACTAAAAATTATCTTTTCAAGTTTAACGTACATAAAAGATGTACACCCTTCGCTTCTCACTTGTAGCTCATATCTAAGAATCTTGCGCTAGAGGCACACCAAATTAAGGTACCTTCATGAATATACCAAACAAATGTCCTTATTTTGTTCTCAAATTTTAATTTCTACAAAGTGTCACAATCATCATGTATGTGATGTGAAATACACTTACAAGTATATATCACAAAGGATTTGTATGCGCTTTATAGTTAATAATAATAAAGTATGATTAAAATAAAGCATAAATGGAGCTTGGAATAATGCACTGCAAAAAATAAATACTAAAAATTCAAAATGAAAATTCAAATAAAAACACCCTACAAAGCAGAATGACATATTAATAAAATAGACAAGATATAAAATATGGGATTAATAAATTTCGATAACATGTAATTAAAATACCGTACAATAACACGATCACTACTTGCAAGATACAAATAGAACTACAGCTTACAAGCAATTATCAGAGGTTGCCTGCACTAAAGACATAATATAATGACGTCAAAACAATGTTTGTATGATTCAGTTTTTTGTTCCCTTCGTTATGAAACTGAACTAACTTTGAACTTTTACAGGAACCAGATGAGCTGTCAAGGAAAAAGTATTGGTGTTTGTTTGTTGACTGACTCGCAACTTTTGTTTTGAACCCAAAATATATATTGTGCTTAAGGAACTGTTTGTCGATATACAAAATCTGTTATTGTGCATATATAATGCTTGATTTTCTTTTCAGCAAAAGAATCGAAAAGGTGCCGGTGTCCAGGGTAAAAGTATTGAAGAAGAGTTATGTACAATTTGTGGTGACAGGGCTTCAGGATACCATTATAATGCATTAAGCTGCGAAGGATGTAAAGGTACTATTCAGCAATTTGTTATTGCGTCAGTGATTGGTTATTTGCTTTTACCAAACTCTTTTAAACCTCCTTCGTGCAGTAAACCGTAACGAATGACTTGTTTGTGTTATTGACTACTGTTAGGACAGCCAAACCAATAGGTGTCATATAACTATTTATACCTGCTAATGATATGTACAACTTGCATAGTATCACACTCCAGAAGAAGTGAATTAATATTTTGCAAGCTGATAACATCATTATGTATTCTGGTAAATAAGCTTTGAGAAGTGTGAAAAACACCCTGTGGTAAATGTGGGAGCTTAAAAAGGGGCCTATTGGGCGGCACTTGTGTTTAGTGGCTTTAAATGATAGTACCATGCTAGGCCTACCCCTTACTTAATATTAGCATGCCATTATTACAAGCTTCTACCCTTCTGTTTTGCAATTGAGACTTTAGGGAACTCCCTTCCCCGATTATAGTATTTTTTATGTCCTCTTCCCCTAATGTTTTTCAATGAAACAATCCTTGTAAAAAGCAAAATATTTGCATGAACATAGACCTAATGAAATGCATGCAGTTTGGTTGCATAATTCATTTGGCATTATTTGGTATAAAGACACAATTTATTTTCCAATCCACTTCTATAGTAAATTCATGTAATTTAAATCATTATAAAAATTTCACAAACATTATGCGAAGAAAATGACCTGTTAAGAACTGAAGATTATTATTTATACTACTCCCAGTTAATTTTTCGTGCAGGCATGATTACCAAAATTTTTTGCTATTCCACTATGTAGACTACCACCAGGAAAATGCAACCTAACAACTGACAAAATTCATAGCTTTGCCCTAGCTCAAATAATCCTATCAAATTTTGATTTATTTCACTTTAAAAAGCTAATATTAGTTTCAATCTCTTGTGCAGTGATTTACCTTTCAAACAGAAACAAACAAAAAAGCCAGCGCCAAGGAGGAAAAAATCATAAATTTAAGGTTGACGGACTACTTCCAGCATGGCCAGAACACTCCGCCTCCACTGCGGTTACATCAATTGTGACCTTATGCATATATCTTCTTTGTCAATAGATAACTGTAGTTTAATATGGGCTTGAAGTAAATAGTATTCCTTTTCTAGGTTTTTTCCGCCGAAGTATTACCCGCGGGGCTAATTATGAATGTAAATATGGTGGTAATTGTGAAATGGACATGTGGATGCGTAGGAAATGTCAATCATGTCGATTACGGCGGTGCAAAGAAGTTGGCATGAAAGAAGAATGTAAGTTGTCTTTCCATTGTTGTTAACTTTTCAAATTCAGCCTGTTTATTTTAAAACACCCTGTACAATTTTCGTAAATAAAGCAGAAAATCAATATAATTCTGTTTCAACAAAATCATACTAAATTAGTTGAAAACAAGTCTCTGAAATGATAGATTGATTTACTCTGTTATCAGAATATATTATTCTCTTAGAAGAATGTTGTCTAGGGAAGAGTTTGCATTGAAAGCAAGTTAACTGTTGTTACCATGAAATATGTAACATGCAAATGTATTGAATGGCTCTGAAAATTCGAAATGAAAGTAATTTAAATAATTATCATCAATACTACTTCTTGCAATTTGTAAAATTTCGAGTTACATTGATGTGTATGTATGTTTCGACTCATGTTCCTCACATCTTAAATTCGTCAACATGATGAAATTATTTAAATAGGAATTAATATTTTTGTTTTTAGGTCTTCTTTCTGATGAACAGTGCAAGGCTAGAGATGCTCGACGAAAAACTAACACGGTCTCGTCACGCAAAAATTCAACTACCAGTCAAGTAAGCCCAGATAGTCCTAATAATAAAAGCACAACTCAAACTACAAAAAGTATTAATGCAGTGAGCGAGTGGGCACGAAAGAAGACCACTGCTTTCGAAAGATTACAAGGAGAGACAAAGGAATTAATAGAAAAAGTCGTTGTTTTCCAAGATAAATACGAATTGCCAGATGCTGCACAAGTGAAAAAGATAGTTGTAAGTGCATAACATTTCTTTGTTTTCTTAAGATGTAAAATTAAACACAAATCACTGGTTACTGGTGTAAAATCATATAATATCCCTAAGAAGAACTATCGGGAATTATTTCTACATATGTTCTATACTCTACTGATAAGGTTTCTCTTATTTTTAATATTTCCATTTATGATTGATGTATTAGTAACTTACTGCTTAACTTAGGTTGCTAACTTGGCGTTTTCTAGCTGACATCTGCTGTCTGCTCACTTGACGGTTTATAACAGGCATTTACTGTCTGCCATCTTGACATTTAGTTCATTCACACTTACATTCATATGGTACATAATGATTATTTACAGAAAGGCTAACAGCTGGATATGAATCAATCAGAGTGGACCTGTCTGTATTCTTGTGAGATTTAATGTGAGACTTTATGCTTATTTACAGTAACTGGAAGTTTTTAACCAATTTGGTAATTTTAAAATATTTCCTTTTGTGTTGCAGCTTCCTGAAGGCACCTTTTCGCCTAGAGACATGATTGAGGTGATATTTACTCAAATGGCTGAACAGACAATCTTAACCACTCAACTTATTGTTGAATTTGCCAAGCATTTACCTGGATTTTTAACAATAGATAAAGAGGATCAGATTGTTCTTTTAAAAGTAAGTGTTAAATTGTAGTTCCATATACAATTTTTTTGAGAAGTATCCGATAACTAATGTTCTGAAAGTCTCTCATTGTGAATGGTAATTTGGCTCACATATTCCCTTGTGGCAAAATTGAGAAAGGGTCTTATTCATAGAGTTAAACCGTAACTGAAAAACTGCGAGAATATTACTGTCATCATTTCATGTCGAAATCTACCAAACCACTCAAAGGCATTGTGAACATTTCAGATGCTTGACAATACAAATAATCAAGTATCACATTAAGTATCAGCCGAATCAAGTTTTGCTTGTTGTGAATCTCCTGTTGGTCAATTAATGGCTATCAGCAATTCAGTAGCCTGAGTGTAGTTCTTGAGTCTCTTGTCAGAGAATGTTAGCAATGACCAGTGGAACATACTATTGAATATTGCAGTTAAATTAGATTATAGATATTAACTTGATCATTTCTAAACTATTATTATAATTTAAGGGCTCAGCGTGTGAGGTTATGATTTTACGAACAGCTCGGCGGTATGATCTTGCCACAGACACGGTGATATTTGCAGATGGTCAGTCCTATACGCGGAATAGTTTAAGATTTGGTGGTTTAAAACATTTTGCTGATAGCATGTACGACTTCTGTAAAGGCATGGGTGTAATGCAAGTAGATAATGCCGAATATGGGCTTATCACCGCTATCTGTATGTTTTCAGGTACGTGTATCTTTGTTTGCCATCTTAATATTTTGAAATTAAGAACATTTGAAGCAAATTTATTAAAAACTTGTGCTTATAAAATAATGAATTTCACCAATGTAGGATACCATAACTATTTTTCTGTACATTTGAAGTTTAAGAATTTTATATGCTTCTCTGTGACCAGAAGCACTTGTGAATGCTTCTTACAACTATGTGGTTGAGTTATATGCTATGTCATACTGAAGTTGTACAAGGCTTGTATTTTCAGACTGTTGTATATCATTTTTGCATTATTGTAGAACGGCCTGGATTAATAGATGCGAAAAAAGTAGAAAAAGTTCAAGAATGCTACCTCCATGCATTAGAAGAATATGATCGTGTAAGGCGACCACATAAAAGTAACTTCCTTGCAAAACTACTAATGAAATTAACGGAATTACGGACCCTCAGTGCAGAACACTCTGAAGTCTTACTGGCACTAAAAGTGAACAGAGGATCACTTCCACCACTGCTCACGGAATATTTCGATTTAGAAATCGACTAAATAATTTAATTGAATAATGTTAACGGTTAAATTGGAAGGAATTAATGATTGCAGTGATGGAAGGTGACATAGAATGTAACATATTGTGTAATTTAGAAAGAGCCTATTATTACACTACCTTTAACTTGAATGGTAAACTATTCCATATGAAAAACATAAATGGGGATGTACGAAATGTCGATGACTACATGACATATCTGAATGAAAAAACAAGGATTGGATACTGGCAGTTAATTACAATGAACTTGTGCTGTGTCATACTTGGTTCTTGCTGAGTTTAACTGTTTGGATGAAGATAAATATAGAGGAGGATATGGACCTTCATAAGGCTTTCAGATACAGTTTTACATTAATTTATCTGTAAATTACCTCATGAATAAATTTGAATTCACTGAAGTTCCCCTCCCCTCTGCATCCAAGTTAAAAAACATTTGTTTCACAAATATGTAAATGTTTATTTAAAGCTGTGGTATTGAGGGATTTTGTGGAAACATTGTTTGCATTTTTAACAGGAAACAATCAAGTCATGTGTATATTTATGAAAGTTATTTCATATTAGACATTTCTAACTTCAAAGAATGCTACACAGTTGCACAATGGCTTCATGCTTCTTGTTTTTTTGTTAGGGAGATGCAGTGTACCAAACTAAATCATGAAAGAGTGAAGACTTAATGATACAGTTTAAATCATGAAAGTGTGAAAGTGTAATGAAGCTTCAGCTTATATGTGTTTTTTTATGGTTTGAAGTCTAGACTAAGGCACTGTTACCCTAACCAGCAGTTATTATAATAATAACCGTAATTTAATTCAATATTTCAGTTTATTGAAAATCATGCATTTGTTTATTGTATAAATCGAATAAGAAATGTGTTCACACCATTTTATATTGAAAAGAACTTTTGGGCTTTGTTTACGACTGCTGTTTTTTAAAGTATCATTATACTAAAAGCTTTCCTACCAGCGAATTCAAATTTTTATCTGCCAGGAAACGTTTGTATGCAGTAGTAAGAACAAAAATTAAAAGTACCAAAAATGTTGTATGAAGTAGATTTTTTTTTAACAAACAAAAATTCATATTTTAATTAATACAAATAAAATTTATAAAAGGATTTTTAGTAATTTTTGATGCAAGATAATTTTTGAAAATTATTTTGCGGTGCCTGAGAAAGAGGACTAGAATTCAAATTTTGCAACTGAATGAATTGATAAAGACAAAACAGTTGTGGCATTGAATGTTGCATGAGGTTGTGACTAAGCTCAAAGTGAAATTAATCATGACACTATATTTGTAAATCTGGTGTGTTTTGCAAATCATGGTTGTTACAAATCATGTAATCTATGAGTTAATATGTTGTGATAGAAGACTATTGGTAGCTAGCTAATGTAAATTGTCTGTCCAGGCCCATGTGAAGTTCATATTTTTTTATTTTCTAACTTTCAAATATAAACAATGATGCCCATAAAATACTTTCATCTAACATCTTACAGGGAAAAATACCTCGGTAGTAATCTTCTTGTTTTAGAAACTTTATTGAGTCATGCTATATTCTTATCCCATAAAATTAACTTATTTTGTAATTTTGTTGTAATAAATTTTGCAAAACTGAACAACCTTAAGGTCGTAATTCATATCAAAGATATTTCTTTAACACTGCTTTTATTGGTATATTAGTTTAATATCTTTTCAGCTTCAAAGCAGAATTTCAGCAAGAAGTACTAGTAAGACTTTAGAAGTAAACTTCTTAAACCGAAGCGAAAATAATGGTCTGAAGCTTTCAAGATAACAAAAATATCACAAGTATTGATGATTGTTTGAATCATCTTAATCGGATTATAAAACTGTACTGTACTCAAAATGTTGTACTACCTCTTTAAAAGAAGTTTATATACTGATTTAACAATTGTTTCTACTACTTGCAGCAAGATGCAACCTCATTATATTGTTATTTGCTGTTAAATAGCTATTAAATAAAGGGCATATTAGCACATACTGCTATACCATGGTTGCACTATGTTGCAAACAGTAGCAAATATGTTGGTCGAGGTAATGCAGCTATGTTTTATAAGCCATGCTGAACAAATGTCCACATTTGCGTGGACAGTTGATGTGTTATTTTGTTTTTCAATATATTTGTTTTATGTGAATTAATTTTAGTGAATTTATTGGGTTATTAGAGGTATTGTATACTATTTTATTCCATATTTCATTATATTTACAAATACATTTTAGACATGAAAAATGTGTATTGTGCTTTGTATTAGCCTGTTGCTATAATCTCCTTATGTAGTAGAAAAAACACTTGTAAAAGTTTATAAAATATCATGGAAAGTAAGGTTTTATGTCCTGGGTAATAACCAAGAAAATATTCCTTCAAATCAGGTTTTGCTAAACATTAGTAAATCAGCCATCTGCAAATCTGAAAGCTTTTTTAATAAGGCTAAACCCTGAAACTTGAAATTTTAGTAGCTTTCAAGTTTCATAATTTAAATAAATATGAAAAAAGCACTAAATTTGGTACAGTTTTACAAAGTATTAGTTTCTTATTGCACATATATTAATTTTATAGCATTCTCTGGATATGAACTGTGACACAGCCAAAAATGCTTCTTACTAACACTAAGTAAACAGTATAAAAAAACATTTTCAATAAGCTGTTTATTGTATCATTTGAGTCAGTCAACCCCCGGAAAAGGAAACAGCTACCAGAGATATGTAAATATATTTTACAGATGATAGTGTCGTGAAAGCGAGTGAACAAAATAGAATTACTTTGCTATAAAAAAATTAACTTTTTTAACAAAAGCTTCAACTTGTTTTGTGTCAATAACAAATGGTTTAGAATATGATATCATTGCAGGGGACTTACAGGGATATTTTCCCTTATATTCTGGTCAAGGGGTAGGTTTTTTTCAAAATTCGTCTCGGGCAGGGATTTTTCTTTTTTTTGTGCCTAGCATACCCGCATATAATCTTTTGGAGTGACCCCCCCCTGGGGCACATGCACTCACACCTGGTGCACAGGATCTGTCAAAATGTTTAGCTTTCATAAAGTACTTGTTGATTGCAAATATCTTGCTCTGCCTTTGTGTGTGAGAATGAAATTTGTTCAAAAATGGCTAGTGCAACCAGAAAGAACTAGAGCAATCACGGACAACCACAGGCAATTAGTGCAACAATTGCCAACTAGGGAAACCGTGGACAACTACAGCAACCATGGACAGACAGTGCAACCATAGACGACTAGAGCTACCACAGACAACGATGCAGGGCAACCACGGATAACTATATAGTGCAACCACAAACAGCAGTCAACTAGTGCAGTCATTGCAAACTACAGCAACCATGGACTCTGGGAAGGTTACTTTTAACATACATATGGGGGGGGGGTGTGCAGCCCCACTTCAAAACTTGAACTATATCTGTTTTACTGAAAAATATGGTACACTTGCACTATTTTGCTAAATTGTTGTTTACACTACCTGTTGAAATTTTACTAGTAGCTGGATTTTGCAATTTTGCCAAAATTTTAAAACAAATAACGAAAACTAAAAATCACCTTTTCTGAACTAAAAGGTATTTCTGAAAAACGTGACACTTGAACTACTATTTTACCAAGGGGTTGTTAATTTTACCTAAAATTTACTGACACTTGAGCTACCAAATAGGCTGAAAGCATACCTCCATTAGGGTGGCAACCCCATCGGAATATTCAAGTAACGTCCTCAGGCCATAGACATATAATGCAACCATGAGGCTATCAAGGACAACGGGGGGGGGGGGGCAACGGTGACATAGAACTGTGCAACCACAGAAACTATTGCAATTATATATAAGTAATTACAGGGAACTAGTGCAATCACCTACAACTAACTATATATAGGGTATAAACCACAAGAGCAACTGTAACCACTCATTATCCACATGTCCTTGTTTTGACATGCAATTGGCATTGAATCTCATGCATGCATGGTCATATTTAGTTCACCGACAACCATTTGTTAAATCCTACTTACTTTTGATTAAAATATTGCAAAAGACAAGCTTAGTAGAAATAGATACCAATTACACAATTTCTTGAAGCAGTATAGCACACTCCACATGAGCTGGAAATTAGTCATTTAATATCTGTTTCTCTTGTAATTTTCAAATAGACAAATTAACTACCAAGTAATTATTTTACAGAAAAATCGAGTCATTATATTTATAACACACCAGAAGGGATAACTTGTACAGATATTTAGTTGATAATATTATCATTTCAAAAATGTTTCCCCCACTAGGGAAGCTGAAACTCTAGAGCAAGTATCTTAAAAATTTATGAAAAAAAAGACTTGTCATATGAGATCCATTAGAAGAAATATGTTTATATTCTTTAAGAGATGGATTAATTCTCTCACTAATTATAATGTGATGTTAATTTTAGGTAGCCCATTGTAAGATGATTGTTATTATCATGTCTCTTGTCAATTTATAAACACATTAATAGCATTGTAGCGACTTTCAAAGCATCATGCATGCACCATTTGCAAACATGTCATCTGAACTACAGTCATATGTAGTCCTGTGTTTCATGCTTTTGTAAACCAGTACCCCTACTGGAGCAAAGGACAAACACTTGGCAATACAGCTGGCAAGAAAGTGCTTTTATGCCATGATAAATAGAAACGCTAACACAAATTAGTTTTAGTATAATATGTCCACTACATGGCAATCAGTGTTTACAAACATTGAATCATTCTTTACTTCTTTTTCTATAAAGCTGCTGAATTCTAAGTACTATGGTATAGGTAATATGAAACCTGTTGTCTTTAAACTAATTCTTGAAGGTGTTTTGTTGAAACTGATGGTCATCTAGACGCTGCATTAATTTCAATCAAGCTATAAAGGCAGTAGTCGGCCTAGTCAATACAGTTGTACTTTTCACAGGCATATTCCGATATCCATCTTCATAAACTATAAAAAGTCTATCAACATCTACCTCCTTTGCAATCATTCTGTTTGCATCCTGCCTCCATCAAAGGCTGCAAGCATGATAAAGCTTTCGATATAACCTTGAAAGTTTTTGATGGATCGTTGATTACATTATATTACATTTCAACAATTAACAAACTGTCAATTTTATCCAAACTTATTATTTCATAGTTGGTGGCCAGATTATTTTACTAACAATGTTGCTAACCTACATGTACAATCCACTGACATGTGTAACAATGTAGATAACCTATACATGTACAATCCATTGTCATGTGTAACAATGTAGCTAACCTACATGTACAATCCATTGTCATGTTTAACAATGTTGCTAACCTATACATGTACAATCCATTGTCATGTGTAACAATGTTTCGAACCTACATGTACAATCCATTGTCATGTGTAACAATGTAGCTAACCTACATGTACAATCCATTGTCATGTTTAACAATGTT